>JAQIVZ010000011.1:0-188341 GCA_034700945.1 Arrhopalites spinosus
GGTAAATTTGTAAATCAAGTGCTACGAAGATTGAGGAAACAATTTTTAGAGCTTGAGAATTTGTTTGACTCTCTTCATTGGAGGTTTATATTTAATTCTCATTGTTGATATTTCAATTGATTTTTTCATCTCTACAAGACGACTCTGTGTCAATCCATTGAGTCAGAGAAAACACGAAAAAAGACATCTCTCAATTAGTTGTTTGAAACCAAGGATTTAGTTTCAAAGGTCTCTGAGTACCGGCTAAAAACAACTAATGTCATATCCTCGTTCTGATGTGAATTTAAGTTCAACAAATTCAGGGGATAGCGCTGCTATGGAGATAAAAGTAGCTAGCCTAGTGGTAGCTACTCGGATTTTTTTTTGTTAACTTTTGTTCAGCAGGCACAGGTTCGAGTCCTGCACGTCCCTGGTACAAACTCTTTAATACCCGGGTTTTAGCAAATTTGCTTCCTTTTTAAAAAAGAAAGCGATTGATGTACTTTGTTTTTTTGTAACTTCAAAACTGTGGATTTGTATTCAATGTGTTACCAACACTAAGGTAATATAAGGAGTGATTCATGCATATAACCGTAAAACGCTTGGTTACTTATAATGTTCCAGAATAATTAGTATTTTGGATTATTATGGAGTCAGTTTTTTACCAAGCAGACATTTGCCTATAGTGACCTGAGCAAATTTATGCTAACCTTATTCAAACAATCTGCCTCCATTCTGTCATTCCAATTTTCACGCCTTGACTCTTTGCAGGGCGAAATTTTAATGGGTTCATTTTTCCAAAGGTAATTTTTTCCAAGGATATTTTATTCTGTTACTGAAGTTTTTGAGTCGAAAGGCATTTAAACACTACTATATTTTGTAGTTTTTTTACTAGTCCAGACTAGTTCATGGTGGCTACCCGCCATGGCCAGGATGAAACCGGCCCCGCCGTAGACTAAACCCCCAACTTGGGCTAAGACATATGTACGGATTAGAATACTCTGATTTTTTAAACTGCTAGCTGGTCAATGGTAGATTAATGAAAAGAACGTGTAAGCAAATTCTCAGAGAGCTACACACGTTTCTGTTTGACTTACGGAGTACAGTTTATCACAACAAATACAAAACATTAGGTATATTATATATAGAACGCATACAGCGTATCACAACCTATTACCTCGGTTTTACCCGTACATTTCCATTTAAAATTTAAGGTAAAAATATAATTATTCAGTCACTACATTAAATGAGCATATCATATATATTATTAGTTACTGTATTGAAACTATTGAACAGTAAAATTATTTTCGAAACAAAAAAACACCAAAACATTTAATAAATTTTTGACAGTACACGACAACCTTGAATATTTTTTGAACTCTTGGATATTTTGACATGTCATCTGAAAATTTAATTTTTGAAGACAATTTTCATACTTGTATTTAAGGTATTTAGTTTGGCTATGGGATTGCTCCGACATGATGACTTTATGACATTCCTTGTTTAAAATAAAATATTTTACACGTCTGTACAGATAGTACATGCATGCTTTACATTCAAAAAGTAAGTTTATGTCTGTAGCCTTAGGTAATAATAATGTAAATGGATCGGATGTGTTTCTCAAAATGTAAGCCATGTAAACGAGTATTACTTGGAAATAGTCTAAAATTAGTCGACAGAGATTCAAGTTTGCCTTGATTTTTCTCTCCACGAATCCATGAAGCCATGAAGGGGAGTTTTTTTATCCCGTGTTACCCGTTTCTCGGAGAGAGAGAGGCTTCCATGATTTCCCCCTCATTTTTTGTCTCTCATCATACCAACTAACTCAGCGTAGACAAGTTGCTCTTGTGTAAAAATTCCTTGTTCGTCACTTGAAGTTTGAATGACCACAGAGTCTTTTATCAGCTCGGGAAATCCAACATCCGTATAAATTCCAATTCACCCACTGCCACCCTTCCGGGGTGGGTGTTAAGTTAAATGAGGAATTACTAAAGGTCAGTGACAATTTATTTATCAAAATCTCTCAATATTAAGTGTTACATATGCTACAGAGTGAAATAAATTTTGAACTAAACGCTTTCTAGTTTATTTTTATCAAATGCATTTTAATTTGTGCTGGCTCTATTTATATGCATAAAAAGTCTTTTATTTTCTTTGATTGTAGTGATGTAGTGAGACTATAAAAAAATAGTTTGTAAAAGTGAAGAAAGCCACGTCATGCTCATGATGATGAGGATGATTAGAGTGTTTTTCTACATTCGGTGAGCAGAGATGACTATTGTGCTATTATTGGGATGTGTCCAAAATGTAAAATCCAAATATCACACGAGTGTCTCATCTAAAGTAAGGTGACAGGGAAGGGAGTCACTTCTTGTGGATTCAAATGTTTTCTTCGTCGTTTGTCTCTTACTTTCGAATTTGACTCATTGTCAAACCAAGACGAGTCAACAAGTCCACAGCGACGTAAAAACAACCTCAGTTTTTACTCCACCAAACTTTTTTTTCTTGTCTAGACGGTCAGCATGTTTTATTTTCTTTAAATTGAGATTTTGTGTGTGCGTCTCTGTTTACAGTGTACATTATTTAATCTTAAAAAATATCTTGAGAGAAATATATACCAAAATATTGAGTGAAAAAGTTTCAATTAAATAAATAAATAATTAAATGAAGAGATGAAAAGTTGACAACACAAAATAAAACTAATGTAATTTATTTGGCACAATACACGGTTCAATTTTGTGGGTGAATTCACCAATTTATATTTTTGTTGTCAAGATATTTGTAGACTATTAGACAACATTTTACATGACAAGTTGACTATTCAAGAATTGAGAGGTGTTTAGTTAAAAACTGAATTTTGACATCAAAATATTATTAATCTCCATGAGATGACAAATCTACAAAATTATAGAGGAATCATGTAAACATTTAATTTATGTAGACAAGTTTATCTTGTGCGTATAAATAATTTTCTATCAATTTTTGTGGTCTCAATCTTTCCTCTATAATATTTGCAAGTGAAAGGCTTTTTCCTAAGCTTTCACATCTCAACCAATCGTGGGAGTACATAAATGGATGACCTGTTGAAAAAACTTCAGCAACAAAATCATAATGGAAATAGCATTGTGGACTCCGCATGGGTGTCACAATTTCTTCAAAACTGGTAAGTTTAAAATATTTCATTTAAAATAGTTGCCACTTGTAAAAAAAATTACCAAAAAAATTACACAATAAAAAAGGCTTGTTGTACAAAATGCTTGAATATTTATGAAAGTTTTGCTTCATTAAGAAAATTCAGGTTGGTTGGCTAAGTTGAGTTGTGTTGAAGGATTGATTCTTCCAGTTCCGGTTTTTTCACCTCCTTTGTACTATTTGATGGGTTTTGTATCAGAGCATATGGGAAACAAGGGGGGAATTGCCACGGAAGTGATTGGGTTCTTGTACTTGCACCCATCAATTGCTATTTGTATCTCTTCACCGACAACTTTGCCGGGATTTTATGTTCCATGTGTGTCTGTCTGTATACAGATAATTTGGGACAGTATGTCTATGGATGGAACTACAAGAGGAAAAGTAAAAATACATAAAACATGTGGACATGTACATAACACTCTTTGTACTGGTTACAAAATATCAAGACTCACGCAAAATAGAAAAAAGTGTGCCGTTCAATAACATTTTAGTTTATTTTGTAATTTTTTCCACCATAAATAGTTTTGTCATAAAACTGTACCATTTCCAATTTTATTCTAGACATTGAGAAATTAATCATCATTATTGTATCTGTCTAAACAGATTTTTTTTAAAAAAAGAATTTAAATAATTCTATGTTCAAAAGGATTGCAGTTAACATCAAAAAAGTAGACCGAAATAAAAAAAACATTTGCCAGCCCTCCAATTTAATCCTCCTAATAAATATAAATGAAGCTAAAACTGTACAAAAATTGTTACAATGTATCACAAGATTGAGATGTAGGATTTGCCTTTTAATTCAAATGATGTTGAATTTTTCATGTATTTTTTAAAAAAATTGTGTACGTGTGTAAAGGATCGTTAGTTATCGTTATAGAGAGATCAATGAAGTAGATGAAATTTGTCATTTGGGAAACTAGTGGGAGGATTGTAGCGAGGGAAGAATTATAGACGACATAATTAATCTTTGGTTTGAGAACTATACACTACTTTGCCTATTCATGTAGTAAGACTTGAGTAGAGAAGACAAAATTGTGGAGAATTCATCACACATCATCCCTACCTACTCTTTCTCTTGTTCATATGACGTCTGTGAAATGTTTTTTTATGTGACACCTTCTTCCTGATTCAGAGACTCTTGACGTCGGTTCCCTCGTAATTTGTTGTGAAACATAAGCTCTCCATGTACAAGAATACATACTTTTTAAAAAAGAATAAGGCTTAAGAGAGAGACATTATAAGCATAGAACTGCATCCATGCAGAAGGAATATAATAGGAAAATGTACATGTGAGAAAACACACAAACAAGCAAAGAAGAATGAAGGAGAGTTTAAATTTAGCTGTATGGATATTTTTTTTATTTTCGACAAAGACTTATGTACGCAAAACCTCCCATTTATTAAGACTAAGCAAAGACTAACATACAAGTTAAATACTTTGCCCATGTTAAATTGACTAGCACAAAATAAGTACATGAAAAAAATCCAATGATGATGATGGTAGTAGTGGTGGTGTTGCGGCAACGACGGAGATAGAAACTCTTTGGCACCATCCAAACTCTCCCCCCTTCTGTTCTCTCTCTCTTTAGTTGAAAAAGATACATGAGAATCGTCTTTGGTTTTTTCAGTTGACGTAGAAATACAAAGTTTTCCACCTTTGCGCCCCATCATGACGAGAGGATGGTGTCTCTTGATATTTTTTCATTTTAGTTACATGTAGTTTCTTCTACATGGACGTTGTCGTGTGCTTTTTCAACTTTGTGTCTCTCTCCATGTTCACATCCCCATTCTCCATTTATTAGGTAGAAGTGAGAATCAGACCGACATTTTTTTGATCATTTTGAAGGACTCTCTACACATTAATTTTGATACTTGATTCCGAAAGAAGTCGGGCTTTGAAGGTGGTTCCTTGAATTTTGTAATTTTATTCTCACCACTTGGTCTTCTCACTTTGAAGGCTAAATTCTTCCTTCTTTTTCTACTTGTTAATTATTCACTGGCTATACATAGACTTTGGGGACACGAGTTAAAAAAAGTGCAACGAGTTTAATATTTTTTTGGCAAGTAGACTAAATTTTTCAAGATGAAATTTTAAGTGCATTATATTTATGTAAAAAAAAGTTGATTATGAATCGTTCTCTTTGTTCATTGTGAGAGTGAATTACATTTTATTTATTTGTATCAATCCTCACTTGGCCACCTGCATTTTGTGCAAGTGTTTACACAAAAAATCTTTTGAGTGAATGAGTACTGTCAACAACTAAATTTTACTAGTCGAGTACAAAGTGAAGCAAAAAGATATTAATAAATAATTCAATTTTCTTGTCTCATTTTGCATAACATTTTTGTGCAAAATATTTTGTATATATACAGACTATTTTTTATAGCTTTCAACTACAAATTTTGACACTCAACTTTTGTTATGAGCAATGTGCCTAATATTTTAGTCAATTTGCAATTTTGCAAAAAAAAAAATTCTCCATATGAAAAAAACCATAGTTGTGCCCTTGTGTTTATTTTTTGATGAAAATGAACAGAGAATCTGTTAAATGAAGATAGAATAGCTTTTTAAAATCAGTCGACTGTTAAATTTAACAATTGTGTTTTGTCGTGTCATAAATACTCAGAGTAATCATGTTTGGTTTTTTGTTCAACAAGAAGAGTAAAAGTTTTGACAAGGAGACGGGAAAGTCAAGTGGAAGTAAAAAGTCGAAAGATAGTAAAATAGAAGGGAGTTTAGATGCAGATAAATTAAAGAATAGTTCACAAAGTAGTAAATCCAACTCAAATTCTTCTGGTGAATTTGTTTTGGCTAGTGCGAGTACGACAGATAGTGACTCTTCAGATTTAAACACGTCCATCTCAACTTGCTCCCTTCCCAATCATCCTCAATTAACTAATGATACTCATGGTAGTACTTTTGATGTTCATGGAGATATTCCATTTCATGATGAAGATGAGGTGGACATGCCACTCAAAAATAGTTTTGGTTCTGTCGACAAAATTTTACAAAGTTCAAATAATTTTGGGAAAGATGAGGAGGACGATGATTTTATAAATAGAAATAATTGTGATATTACACCTTTTAAATTAAATCAAATTATTCATGAACCGTCTGCCATCTCAAATATTAAAATTGAGAAGAGTGACAAATTAATGTAAATTAATTTTATTTAATTAAATTAATACATGTAATTATGTAGCATCAATTCATTTATATACATATTTGTATTGCAGTAAAGATGTATCAGAATCAGAAAGGAAGACGGCGATGCAATTGGACGAATTGCGATCAAAATTACTGGAGAAGGAAACCGAGCTGGTACACAATACATTTAAATGCATTGTGCACTGCCAAATATTTTAAATCATTAAATTCAAAATAACATTTTATTTGTCATTTGTAGAGTTTACTACAAGCGGATATTAATATGCTCTCAGCCGATCGAGACAATAAAATTGTCGACATGGAAGGTAAATGCAGTTCAATGTACATGTCATTGACATCATGTCAATAAAAAAAGTGTAGAAAATTACCCGCCTGTCTCCGTGTGGTGATCTTTATCTCTAAGAAAATAAAAAATATTTCAAGTTGAGCTTCCCCTTTTATTTTTTCTGCAATTTGGTAAAAAGACTGACAAGCTTTTATGCACAATTCCGTCAACTTTTTTTATGTCTAGTATAATTTTGTCAGTTGGAGAAACAGCTGTAGCCATTCAATTGTTTATGAAAACTAACTCGTAATCTCACTTCATCCTCCCGTCCTCGTCAAGAAAGATCCTGTTAATAATCTGACTCCATTTATAAACATACACAAACCACCTGGGCTCTAAACCTTTTTCTCAGTCAGCTCTGTAATTTGATTCCAAATTTTAGAGTTGTGAGAGAAAAAAGTAAAGACAAAGAGAAAGCTCAATGATGACAATCAATTAGTAAAGAAATGATCAACATGTTGCATTGTTATCCCAGTCATTCTTGGCAGAAGAGAGAGACAAAAGTTTTTAATGTAAACAATTATAACATAAATTCAAGGTTCACGCTTAATTTACGTTTCATCTAAATTTTACAGGACTATCCACTCAATTAATGGTAATGGGGGTCGACAATGAGACGTCATTAGAAAAAATTCAACAGCTGGAATCAGAATTAGAAGCTCTCCGTCTAAAAAATAATCAACTCTCTGAAGATCTCCTTAAAAAATCAGGTATGCTTTTTAACTGGTTGTCTTTTTAACCATCAAAATTTAAAAAAAAGTTTCAGTCACATTTTAGACTTTAAAAAATGAAAACTTGACAAAAGTTTGACTATAAACCTTTAGAATAAATATTTGTACTCGTGTTAGACTCCAATTTTAATTAAACTCGTGGTAGGATGTTTTTTGGCTCAGATGTAATAATTATTTAGTTGAAACTCCATTAATTTCCAAAAAAAAACATACGTAACACGTTACAAGAATAAGGACTATAATATTTTATGTTCAAGTGCTTGAAAAATATTTTTGTAATTTTTGTCAATTTTACAAATTACTGTCACTATAAAATGACATTAATTGGATAAATATGGAAGGTGATGGATTCAAAAATACACACTCCCATTTATTTTTTCAGTACATACTACCCATTAGTAATTTTAAACACAATATATATTTATTTGTCAATCTACCATTTCTTTAATAAGTGTGGAGGTCGACTTTACCCAATGTCTCCATGATGGCAAAAAAAAACTTGGATGAATTCCATCAACAAGCCCTTGTCGAATGAATTGACAAAGATTAATATTCTTTTATCTCTCCATGTAACTTGTATGTATAAAAAACGTTCACATTAAGATGATTCAGAAGAAGGTTACAATTTTTACAAAAATCCATAACGTAATTTTTAAAAAAACTAAATTTAGAGTCTCTAGTCATAATATTCTTTTGAACATGGCTTTTATTCCGTTTACAAAATAAAATTTTGTAAGGGTATATCAATAAACTGGTCGTAAGAGTTATGTATAAAAATGTGTATTTACACAGATAAAGTTTAAAGGCGGGGTGAAAACTGTCCCATGCGGGTGCCAAACTCTCAGCTGAGTCAATTCATGAGGATTTTAGTTTTTCAATCCCACGTCCAAAAACGTGCCATGTTGTGGCTGCCTATGTATCTGTAGTAAATTTTATTCTTTTTATATGTGAATGAGGTAGGGGAAGGCAGGGTGCCAACTTGAACTTGAAAATTAAGAAATGATAAAATATAATACATATGAATCATTAGATTATTTTTGCACAGCCACAAAAACATTGAACAACTTTTTTAATTTGCGCAACTCTTTTTTTATTGTTTTTCACTTGTTTTTGTGTTTAAAATGTCAAATTTTTCAAAAAAAAAATTGAACACCATGGAATAATGAGATTCTCTACAGAGAATCTTGACGTCTGTTGACATTATCAGACAAAATTTACCACAACGACATTGACACCCACACCTGTATAGTCTGGGAGAGTTATAGCCTTGGATTGTATTCTGAGAGGGCAGTTTTGCAGTTATTTTCAGTTTTTTTTCTTCAAAAAATTAAAACGTGAAAATATAGAAAAAAAATCAAAAATAATGTTTTGTATAAACAAACTACAGGAGGGCCTACGCAGGAGGGCAAGGTTATTTCAATTGCCAAAAATTTTTGAACAACGTAGGCACACTACAGACTCTAAACATTACGAAACTTTATTTTTGACAAAATTAATGGCTAGTCAATATATAGAATGCATGGAGAGTATATAAATAAATAGTTTTTGAGAATGACGAACATTGAGAAATTAAAATGTATAAATGGATTTTATTATTTATTTAAAAATAAATAATAGACTATCATTGAATTGTTTGAAAAATTTACAGAGCAAATAAGAAATTATGAATCGACTGTCAAGACTGATAAGACTGGACCCGAACTTCAGGGACTACAGGCCAAAGTGAAAGACTTGGAAAGTCAATTGAAGAATATGGAGACGGAGAGTATAAAATTAGCACAAGAGACTAAGGCTGTTGAGAGTGAACGAGAGGAAGAAGTTCGTGCCATGCAAAATGCTTTGGATGATGCCATTGAAGCTAAAATTAAAATACAAAATAAATATGAACGTGAATTTGAAGATTTAAGAACCACCTTCTCCTCCCAAGAACAACAATTATTAGAAGATTTTGAATGGAAATTACGACAAATTGAATCTTCAAGTAAGAAAAAACTTCAAGATAAAGATCTACAGGTAAATTATTTATATCAATTTAACTTTCAACGCTTTCATTTTAAATTTCACACTACCACCCTCACCACTTTTAAGCGTAGCCTTTCAGATAAATTTATTTAAGTCAGTTCATTTCCATCTCTATAAATCGTTTCACAGAACATTCAGATTTCAGTCTTTGACGTTTTTCTAAGGTTCATGACCGCTCAAAGAGAGACAAAAAATTAATTACTTGTTAGGATCGAATCAGTTTAATTCAATAAAAGGGGGTTGATGATGCATCAAATTGGTTGTCCTCGCCCTTTTATTTCTTTAGGGCATCGGTGTGTTGATTTGCAAACAGTTTTATCTTTTGTATTTGGCATTGATTCCAAAGATTATAATTAAGTTTTATGTAATAATCCATTACGAACACAGTCACAATATATATACTCAAAAAATGTATATAGTATTTTACCAGAGATTGTATAATGAGGAGCCATTCATTTCAATGAGATATACTGCCAACATGCGACATTTGTAACAAGGTATTTTTTTTGGAAATCATTAGCATCCCTTGATGAAAGAAATGTACAGAGATAATGAAAGAGACTCTCTCTCCAACATTTCACTTAGTTTTTTATACAACACGGCTATATAATCTACTTTTCAACTGCTATTCTCCTCCCTGCATTCTGTGTCAATGTTATTCCAAAAATTTGAGCAAGATTTTCTCTCAACTTTGTTTTTCATGTTTATGAGGACAACAAGAGAATGCCTTGGTTGATAAGCTAAATATTTGTTGCTGACACCGCATAAAATATTTGTGCATGCTAGTAAAAAAAATAAACTACGTAGTTTGTTGTACACACAATTATCTTGATTATGAAGCAAGATATGATTTAATTCAAGTTATTTGTTTACAGGTCGAAGAAAAATTAAGAGAAGCTCGACTACTTGAGTCAAAGGAAGTGGGGGCAGAGAAGGAGCAACTGAGGCAAGAAAAACGATATGTTGAAGAACAGTTAAAACATGTGAGTTAAATTTATAATGATTCATGTTATGTAAAGAATGTAAGAATTGTAGTTAAATATAAAAGATTATATAAAAACATGAGAATTTATGTTTGACTTTTTTTCACAAGGTGAATCACTTAAAATCCTATGAAGCGGAAGTAGTTCAACTAAGAGGACTCACTCATGAACAACAAAGATCCCTTAGAGCTGCTTCAAGACAGTTGGAACATTTTAAATTTAATGATAAATACCTTCAAGAAGAATTAAGAGCAGCTCGTGTAGCCTTAGAAAAGGAGAAAACACATTCTCAAGTTATTCAATCTTCAAATCAAAGACGATTGGATGCTCAAGAAGAAATAATTCAAGCCAAATTAGATAAACAAGTAAATTTACCATTAAAAATATTTGTGCATTCTGTAATTTACCCATTTAATTATTTAATTTTTAGTGGGAGGAGAAAATAACAGCAGAGGCTAATCGTTTAAAAGAAGATTTGAATAAACTTCATGCTGAAGAGAAACATTTAGCCGTGGAGACTATGAAATTACAAAAAGATCATGAGTACTCTTTGGCCAAACAAAGTTGGGATAGGAAGAAGGAAGAATTACTTCAAGATGTAAAAAAATCAAATTTTTTTTAAAAAAAAATTAATATTAGATTGGACATGGCCAATAATTGAAATTTAATTGAAATAGATTTCCAGACTCAATGACACAATAACTCAAAAGGACTCAGTGTGTCATCGTGAGGTAGAGAAGGTGACAAGTCAGGCAGATCGTGATAGCTGGGAGATGCGGAGACAGTTAGAAAAATTGAACAATGCACACATGGAGCAAATGGAGAAACTCAAGGAATCTCATGCAGACGAGATTGGTATGTGTCCCATTTATTCCACAAAAACAATGTGCACACGTGATGATTATGTAAGTGTACATAATTATAAAAATATTTTGGGGGGATATAGGTCGACTGACAGCTTCATTCAATGAATACAAATCACAACAATATGAGAAAGCATTGGAACGGATTAAGGAACTTGAGAGTAAACTTAAACTTGTTGAAACAATTCAACAACAACAAAAACAAAAACAAAATGAAGAAAAACCTCATTCAACCGGAGCTCTCATTCTTCCCGAATCTGGTCCTATCCCTATTAGCCTACTCCAGGTCCAAGTCACACCGAATCATCGTGCCAAAGTAGTAGAATTTTAATTACAATTTATACAGAAAAAAATGCTTCATTTAAAAAATGTTGTAATATTTCTAGAATGATTCTGACTCGTCATCAGAAGAGGAAGATGACGAAGAGGATGAGACCGAGTCGAGTGGCTCGGATGAGTCGGATGAAGAAGGGGACGTGCAAAAAAATGGAATAGATGAAAATAATGCTAAATTAAAAAATATTCCTCAAAAACTACCACAATCTACAAACAACAACCCTCCAATTAAAACTCTTACTAAAGAGACGGCAGCAAGTGCCAGTGGAACTTCTTTAGTTTCTGCCTCCACGTCGGCCACTAGTGAAACTTCGGGTATGACTTCTGCCACTGAATCAAGCGAGTAAGTTGTATTAATATATTAATAAAAATTTCTCAAAACAAATTGTTATTTAAAATTTAATAACAACAAAAAATATGACACACAATCTCCAATCTACACACACAGAAAACCCCCTGTAAAATATTGATAAACAATAATACTGGATACAAAAAACAATCCCTCTTTTTCGTTCAAAGTACATATTAATAGAATAATTAACTTTGATTAAATATAAAGTTTCACAAACTTTTCTCTGTTCGCTGAGACTTGCATGAAGTTTTTTTTTCCTTTTTGTTAGAATAAAAAAAATGATGAAATATTTATTATTTATTTTATTTGTAATTTATAAAATATTTAAAGTCAAGAGTTGAGACTAATGCCTTGTATATTTTATATTGTTTTTTTGCTTATCATTGGATTTAGACGAAGAGAGCATCTTGATTTGAATTTTTCGTTACCCTGCATTATATTTTGAAGATTTAAAAAAAAGAAAGGACTCAAATTCTCAAATTGTTCTATAAATCTCTATAAAACTGTCCCCTCTTGATGAAGAAAAATCGTCAAAAGAAAAAAAATTAAAGGGTACGTCTATGACTTAATAGAGTCAAGGCCTCATGTAAATTATACACACACAGACACATTACAAAAAAAATATTTACTCAATTTTTTAATATGTAAAACAGTACAAATCATGCTATTTTAGTTTCTTTTTACCTTTTGATTTTCTTAACTAAAATTCTTGTTCCTCTCACCTTGTTACTTTTAATTAGAAAAGAATTTTATTTAAAATAAATATCATATTTTAAAATGGCTGCTCTTCTTAATTGTGCTTTTTGCTGCAGTCTGACACTGGACGACATTGAGACTGTTGTACTGTCCTACATAAAAAAAATAAACTGTGATAGATACGAAAAGTCTGTGCCTTCCCCCCAAAATGATTTACACAATATGACAAGAATCATGATATAAAATGATATATTGATATTTTTACAAAAAGTAGAAATTTTTAACAAAGCAGAATTTTTAATCTTTCTTTTTAGTAGTTAATAGTTGACTAATTTTTAACATTTTTTTCAGTTCACTCTTCCTTTCGTTATTGGACTTGTCAAAAAAAAAGCTTGAGCAATTCTATATGAATAGGAGTGTACTAATGAAATATCAAAAACCAAAAAATAAATTGGTACGACTTAAATACCGATGAGACAATAAAATTGAAAAATGTAAAAAAATTAATTCAATTTTGTGATTAATTTTTTGAGTATTTTTTTTTTTAAAAATATAGGTATTTGAACAAGAGAGTTTTTTGTCAGACGTTAAAAGTTGTTGTATTTTTTTCTGTCTTTTTTTTCAGCTTGACAATTTCGCCTTTTCTCCTGATTTTTCTCATCCCAATTGTTTCATTCTTGTTGTTCCGCTCCTATCTCGTAATTTTTTGGACGTTTCTCGTGCTCATGGCTTTGCACTTAACCAGTAATACAAATTCAAATACTGATTTACCCTAAATAATCAGTCTTCTACAAAAAAAAAAACAAAATATGTAAATCATTATTTCCTCTCTTTTTTATCATTTTTCTCATCTTCTTGTATCATTTTATTATTATTTATTAATCTTCATCACTTGATATCTCGAGGAGTCATATTTAATATTACAATCACAAAAATTTGTGTTTGCTTCTGTCAGTAGATTGGCTAGTGAATATTTCTTATGTTGACCAATAAAAATAATTAGTAGTCTTGATTAGCTAAACTGTGTCGTAATAATTAAAGAGCTTCAAATCAATTTTAGGCTAGTAAATTGTAGGAGTATAGAATTTTATTTGCTGCATCGTTCAAAATATTGTTAATTTATGCTCAATAATAAAGTCTCAAAACACACATGCAAGTTTAGATTTTTTTGAAACAAAAGCTGAATGTTGTTTTGTTGTCTCTTGTTTTGTGTTTAACAATTGTCTCTCTGAATCTAACAAAATCCAAAAAAAAATAAAGTTCCATTGAAAGAAATGGGAAGGAACTTTTTTTTGACTTTTCTTTGTAGAAAAAGGGAAAAATCGAAGCATATTCTTTACATCATACTCATACACTTTAAAAATCTTTCAGAAATTGCAGTCCATTGCCAATTAAATATATTTAATTAATTAAATTATATACAAATATTGAAAATATTAACTGATAATGGATTTTGATTTCTCAGGAGCGATGAGGATGATGATTGAGTTTCTGAATGAATGAGAAATGCAAAATAAAAAAATCTTCCACAATTTAAGAAAGAGAGAGTACGTACCTAATTTAAGCTGGAGATGTAGAAATTGTTTTTAAAAAAAAATTCCCTTCCAGTTGTTCAACTTATGCACGCAAAAAAAACCAAGCCCAGAGTCAACAAAGTTGCCAAATGTATGTACCTTTAAATTGTTAAAATAATTAAAAAATGTTATTTAAATAATACTATTTTAAGGAAAAAAAAACTTTAATCATGATTCATGAATAACAATCAAATCTGTCATAAAATATAACGTCAAAAAACTAAAATGAAAGTTTTTATTGACTTTCCTTTCCCTTTTTCTTTCTCTTGTCAAATCTGTCATTGTAAGCAACATTTTGTTGTAATGTACTTTCTATACTTTAATATTTTGTCATAAAATCCCAATTATCTCTCTCTCCCTTCTTCTGTATCTGTCCCATGAAATTTAATCTTTCATTTTCTTCCTCTCCATTTTAGTTAACTGTTAACTGACTTATTACTAAGATTTATTAAATATGTTTAATTTTACTGTCCCAAAAGTTCCTAAATAATTTATATATTATGAATTCTGTACCTTTTTGCATCCTTATTCCTTTGTCTCTCAACAAGTCATCAAATGAAAAAACGAGTCCTCGTAACACTTGACTATGAAATACAAGAAAATGCCCTCCAAATGACAAGAATCAAACTTATTTAACAAGTCAAGTATGGAACTTGATTAAAGAGAATCAACTAAAACATAAAGATATTGATATTGTCAAAATGTAATTTTTACTGGTACTAAAAAATAAATAAAATAATTTTAATCTTGTTTAAATAAAATTAAATATACTTCAGTTCAGAATTTCATTTTTATTATTACACAAAATATTTCTATTTAATTACAAAATCCACAGCCTTTTTAAAATTATAATCATTCTGGTAGATGACTTTGCAAACTCTGACAATTAAATCGACTACATTTATTATCTTGAGAATTGTGTAAATATCCATGAGCGATTCTCACTAAGAATGAAGGGAAGAGATTGTCAAAATTGTAGACCAAGCTCATGAATCTGTACAAGTATTCAAAAAAATTAGTTTTAAATTTAATTGATAAATTTAATTTAAAATGATGAAAATTATTTTTACCTTGCAAAAATATAATTTTCAGACTCCATCCCTAAAATTTCATTGAAATGATTTATTTCACAACTTATTCTCTCCAGACAATTTTCGGAACTGAGGACTTTTCTAGAGTTAAAAAAATCAGTTGAAATTCACCATCAGAAATAGTAGTCATTTATAATAAGAAATTAATAGAGGGAATTATAGTTAATTAGTTACCTGCTTAATTCAGCTAACTGGCTCCCATTCCCGGATTCACTGGACCCATCTCCATGTTTATCTCTCGAGCTAGTATTTGTATTGGATGACACGATTGGGATTGGAACAAAGAGGAGCAACAATGGGAGAAGAAGGAGGGCAATAAAAAGTCGTATACCATTTCGCATAAATCTTTTAATCCCAAAAGTTCTGAAAGATGACCCCAATAAACCCGTCAAGGCTCCTCCAAGTCCCAAACCTAATCCCGGTCCAATTCCATGTATTCCACTAAGTCCACCCAGACCAGCTCCTCCCAGTTTCAGCCCTAAAAAATGAATCATTTAATTATTTTGATCATTTTCTATTTTCATAAAATGTAATAATTAATTACCATTATGGAGACCCACGATTGACGGTCGAAGAAAAGTTTCTTCTTGTACTTCATCCTCATAGTCACCAAACAAAAGATCATCAGTGGTATCACCCAATCCCAAATCAATATCCGGATAGTCTAAAATGCTATTGATACTGTCCCGAAATCCGAGAAGATTGTCTTCAATTTCTGGGTAATCAGTATCGGCAGTACTGTGATGATGACTCTCTTTACCTTTTTTGTACTTGTGCCGACTTGCCTTTGATGCTTTGTAGTCATTATTTGAATACTCGGAATTATTCAATTCCTCCTCATTGTCAATGTCATCCTCCTCCTCATCTTCATTCTCCTGTTCTTTATAGTGTCTTTTGTAGTAGCTGGGTGTACTTTGACGTCGTTTCTTAACTTTCCACGAGACCCCTCCTGACAATGGTCGATAGTAAGAGGAAGAGGAGCCCTTAAAACTTTTCTTTTTCTTTTTTTTGATGGATTTGGTGGATCTGTGTTCGGGTTGATAGTAGGACGGGTATCTCATTGACTCGTCCGCCATTGCTGTGTAGTGGGGAGGACTTTCAGTATTGTAATAATAATTGTAAGGACTCAAAGGCATACTCGGTTGATACACAAAATTTGGCTGAACTTGATTGTTACTGAAAGTGTACGAGTCGTTGGATACAGAATTATTCCCTTGAAGGGGAGTAGCTAATATGTAGGCTGTGGGTTGCAATTGTCCGTACTCATCCACAATTTTACCTGCAATTAATCTTGTGTAGTATAATAATTGTAGAATTTTTAAAAAATTATTTGACTTGATTAATCTTAAAATGTTAAACATTTTGTTAAAGTCTTAATTTACACTTTTAAATATAGAAAAAACTTTAACAAATTTTGTGTCTGACTTGAAGGAACTTGAATTGGCTACTGACTCGTCGTCGTCGAAACTTTTGAGTTTTATTTATAAGAAAAAAAACAAGTCCCCACATTGAATTTTGAGACAAAAGAAATGGGACAAGAATCATTTACAGAGAAATTAAAATAAGGGGGACACAAATATCTTGATACCAGGTAAAACTTGACCTTAAAACTCAGTCACTTTGACATTGACATACAGAGACTGTAGAGTAAGTCATGTGAGTCGATGGATCATGAAGAAACAAAAGATTGTCCTCACCTGAATTTAGGTAATTAGAAGATGTATACAAATTAAATTACAAATTAAAATTAAATTGAGTACATTAAATAATGCGTTAATGCGTAAGACTTTTTGTGTATAAAGTGACTCTTTTTCCATCCCAATTCTCTTTTTGAAAAATTCAAAAGATCACCAAGAGACAAAAACAGGTATCAAGTGGTTTAAAAAATGTTCATGATGAAGTAACAAAGTTCAAGACAAAAGAGGAGTCAAGGTGCGAAATAGGGACGAAATTCTAAGCCTCAACAATCCCTTTGTCTCATTTCTATAAAAAGGTTGACATGGTCCACTGATCACGGATTGTTCAATGAATGTGCTAATGATTTCTTTTATTTTTGAGATTAAGTAAACTCTGATGGACAAAAGGGAAGATGAGTCTAGAATTAATTTTAGTGGTTAATTTAGTCTTTTTTTCACGGGGATAATCACTTGACTATGAGAGTATTGTGTTTAACATTATAAAAAAAGTTAAATCATGATGCACCTAGTCCGTAATCAAAATCACGCTAATTAAGTAGACTGAAATGAAGTAACTCATTAAATTGGAGGGAATGAGGGCTAATTCCATTTAACTCTCTGATTTATTTGCTCCGATTAACAAATTCCATTTTTTTAAGTAGTTAAATTCCATTTTGTAATCATGCAAAGTATGTAAATATGGAAATTAATTTGGTAAAATATATATGAATTAATAATTACATAAAATATATTACGTAATAACGCATACGCAGATGTAATGGATTAACAAATAGTAAGATGATGTCAATAATAATTAAAAAAGTAATTAATCTTGTGCGAATACTGGGCAATGGGCAGCAAATTATGACTCAAATAATCTCAAATTTTCATAAACCTTCAAAAAGTGCAAAATTGTGATGCAAATATTCCAAAAATTTTCAGTTAAAACATTTTTATTATTGCACTATTAATAAATATTGACATTGAATATCGTGATTACATCAAGAATTTAAAGTGCAATTATTTTTAATAAATGTGAAATTGTATTACAATATTTCTTGTTTACTATTAAACACGCATAGGACTTTCTCTGTAGTATAAATTATCTTGTATAACACACAAAAATTTACATGAATCACAAAAATGACACAAGATTCATAAAATTTAATTAAATTGGTTCAAAATTCTCTGGAATTTTGAGTAGTAGCTTAATAAAAAAGAATTTCCCCCCACCAACTCACACACAAAGGTAATTTGAAGCACATTGGGATGATATTTAGAACAGTCGTCATCATCAGTCAGTTTTAATTTGAAGGATTACATTTTTTTATAATTTTTTAAGTCAAAGAGGAAACAGTTGTAATGTTTACATTTTCTATGTTGTACATAAGCCTTTGCCATCCTCTGAATTGACTGGGGTAGTTGAGATTCATATTGATAAATGAACCTGTAAATAAATAATTTGATTAAAAATACCCACACACAATTTAAATAATGTAATTAATTATAGAATTTTGCATACATTTTAATTGTCGAATGAAACCAAGTATCTCTACTTTGTCTCCTAATTTCACATGAAATTCTCTCGACACATTGTTCACTATCTGTCAATTTCCCAATTAGTGAATAAGTTGAATTTGTCATTGAATTGCTTAATTGTGTCATATTCACATTCAAAAAATTTGATGCTCCTCCTTGACGTCCAGCAGCTGCTGGTATTGTTAAAATTGGGACTGGAACAAAAAGGAGGGCTACCATGGCCAAGAAAATCCATGGCAAAAATTTCCAGAGAAGAATCATGACTCCACGAAATAAATAAAAGAGACCAATGGCTCCTAATTTTAGTCCTTTGAGACTTAAAATTCCACCCAAAATCTCTGATCCACCTGTTCGCCTTGTTTTCATCAATCCTTTTAATTGAGCCACACTGAGTCTATCCATTTGTCCATCTTCATCTATACCTTGAATATAAAATTAATTAATTGTAATTTAATACTATTTTAAAGAAATAGAAAAATCTTACTATTGTTTTCCGCCTCTTCCTCTTCATCAGACTCAACAGTTCGGACGAAATTCTTTTTCTTGTGTTTTTTGATAGTACTAAAGATACTTGAGGAAGATTCGGAATGGGGGTCTTCATACAAATAATTGTAGTATTTATCATTATAATATTTGTCATTATAATACTTGTCATTATTATTGTCCACTTCGTACTGATAGTAGTCACTGGAACTTGGGGAACTGTAGCCATCATAAGGAGTCCCTTGTCTTCCCCAGACTACCCAGACTGGGCTATTGGGTGAAGATGATGATGAGGGTCCACTGGATGGATGGGGACTTGGATTTGGAATTGGGGTTGTGGTGGTTGCAACCATTGTTTTTGGATAGTAATAAGACGAGCGATATTTGCCGCCACCAACATAACGATTCCCAAAAGTATTAGAGCTAGAAATGTCCACATTTCTAACCACTGGACTCCCCCCACTATTGGATAATTGCTTGTATTGTTGACTCGAATTAAACTCACTACTCCCATAATTTACACCAATTACAATTAAAATTAGAATCCTCAAAATTAATTGACGACGTGACACCATAGCTTATTAATTATTATTTTTTTCAATATTATTTTGATTTACTTCTCTTAGGGTCAAACTTTAATTTTTATCAACATTGAATAAATTCAACCTGTTTTGTCACCTGCTGTATTTTTTGTGTGTTAATTCCTCAGTTTTTATTTTGGTTTTGAGAGTCTGAAAGGGATGCTCATCTCTTTTTATAATTTTCGACAAAAAACTACAAGAGAATCTGCTTCAAGTCTCCAGTGAAGAAAAGACGTTGGTGAGGGAAAAGGAGTTAAAAGTGGGGGAGAGTTTGCCAGTGACAATTTTTACAGAGTGAGTCAGTAGGCACAAGGTCTTTCTTCTAGTTATTTAATTTGGGTAATCTGCTTATGTCAATCAGACAGACAAGAAAACAGTAGGACTAATTAGAATGGAAAATGAAGCTCAGTAGTTTTTCAACTCTTTTGTCTTTTTCAAAATAAAGGACATCTTTTTTTTCGTGTCATTTTCTCCTATCCTCCTGCGTAATCAAGTATACTTGCTTTGTCATTACAGGCTTCAACAACTCGATTTAAAAATGAACCGACGGACGACAAACTTTGTCTCTCTCTCCAATCTTCAAGATTAATCTTGAGAGGGGGAAAGAAAATGAAAATTTTGTAAGCGTTAGTTAACAAAAAGAAACAAAAACTTTTTGCATTGTGCAGCATGAACTAAATGAGCATGAATCGTGGAAATTTTTAAACATTTTCTTTGTTAACATTTAATCAAGTTCAAAAAATAGTGTAGGATTTTCAAAATAAAAATAACAAAATTGATTAATTCAGTCAGAAATTTCTACTTAATTTTACCAAGTTCATCTCCTTTTTCAGTTGCGGCTACAATGGCTTGAATGAAAGCATGTCGAATGCCAAATTTTTCAAGCTCTGCTATACCTGCGATTGTTGTCCCTCCCGGGGAGCAAACAGAATCCTTTAATTTAAATAAAATTATTATTAATATTTTTTGAAACATTTTTCCATAATTTTGTTTATACCTTTAATGTTCCAGGATGAACTTGATCATCATGAAGAATTAATTCAGCAGCTCCTTTCATTGTCTGTGCTGCTATTTTCAGACTGAAGAAATTAATTAGTTACTAAATGATTGACTTTTTTTAATTAATTTAATTAGTTTACCTTTGCTCTCTTGGAATTCCCATTTTAACTGCACCATCTGACATTGCCTCTAATATTGGGAACATCTGTTGTTGACAATTGTCATGTTAGAAATACTGTAAAGTTTTTATTAATTGTGATTAATTATTTTATTCCTCACAAATCCGATTCCTGACGCAAAGAGACCACAATACGCATTTATTTGGGACTCGGGGACCTTGATTTTACAATAAAAATTAGTGTCAAATGATAATCAAAATAATTAAAAATATTTTTTACTTTATAGCATTGTCCAATAGCTGAGAAAATGTCAACCAAAGATTTCTCATGTTCTGGCAGAGACGTGCTTCCCATACTATACACTATAAATTATATTTAAACTTAATATTTTGAAATGATTTAAATTTTTAAGTGTCATTTTTACCAGCACAACCGACTCCAACTTTAATCCCAATGTTTGGCATGACCCTCGCTGTTGTCCCTTTTAATTTGGTGGTATTAGTAAATAATTTTTCCTGTAAAGTTTTTGTAAATAAATCAAGAGGAATTCCAGCCATAATTGAAATATGAAGTGGAGTTTTATTGTCATCTTTTAATTGAGGGTTGATTAATCTTGCTTCATCTACAGCTTGAGAAAAGTACTGAGGTTTTGTGGCCCATATAACTGTATTTGAACATTCTACGACATCTCCTACACAATTTATTTAAAATGGTTAGTTTAGAAATAAAACAACATTTATAAATTAAAATTGTTATTAACCATTTTGAAACGTTGTTTTACACCCAATGTCTCTCCATGGTTTTAGAAAATGTTCTTCTGGACAACTGACAATCACTTGTGATGGTTTCAAAAGTTCTGAAATTAAAATATTTAATTTATGTCATTTTTTATACTAAATTATTAATTGTAATGAATACAAACCTTTTTTGAACAGAGAGAATCCTATGGCTTTGGCCATTTGGCCAGCTCCAATAAATCCAAGTACTTTTCTGGCCATTTCGGGTGCATATGAAGTAAAAAAAAACGAAGTTTACGAACTTTTTTGAACTACTCTTGTTTATAGTTTCTTATAAACTCTATGTGGATATTTTTGAAACAAAGATAAACTCTGAACTCTTGTCAAAAAAATTAACTTTAATTTTTTATATACAGAGCTGCATTTTATATAAAAACTCTTGCCTTATATCAGTCATATATCAGCTGTGAGTTGAAATCACCTTTTTATCTCTCCATAATATTTACTTGAGTAAAAAACATGAGACGAGCACGATGGACTTTTATTTTTAATCCTTATCTCTGTACAAAACATAAAAATGGAGGAAATGAGTGCAAATGAACAATTTTCTCACCATTTTATCCACATTTAAATAAACCTTACAAATTCTGCATCCATATTTGATTTAAATTAATTCCTCTCATGAATGAATGATGAAAAAAAGAAGCAAGACATTTAGTTTTTTTAATAAATTGGCACTTGGTCGTTTTATTATAAAAGTTTTGATAATAAATCATATCGCCACAAATTGTCCTCCTTAATGTAAAATTCTTAAATGTAAATTGAACAGTCTGAATTTTTTTATCCCAGTAAAATTAACACTTAAAAATAGTTTTAACGTCGTTTATGTAAATAAGTATAACAAGCTTGTCCCTCTTAATAATAATATCGTATACTTGTCAAAAAAAGAATATAAAAGAGATCGTCACCATTTGTCTGAGTTTCAGTTGAGCCTGTGATAAGAGTTTTGAATAATATAAAAATAATAATAATACCCCCTGTGGTAAAATAAATGTCTTTGTAAATTATAAATAAATGTCATGATTGTCTTAGTCGTTAACATGGCATAGCCCGAAATAAATTAATTATAAATTATAATGTCATTTTTCGTGCCTCCTTTTTCTTACACAATATAAAAATATATAAAAGAGAAGAAACCCAAGTCATACATGTACAGAAGAAAAAAAATCATGGCTATAAGAATGACTAAATAATTAACAAGAAAAAAATATTCTACAACCAAAAGAATAAAAGATTGATTAAATAATATAAAAATATAAAACACAACAAAAAAAAATTATTTGAACAGACACAAACTTAACTTGTTAATTTTTTTGAAAAATTATGTAATAAAAAACTAAAATATTTTATGATGATTTCTTTTTTGAAGATTCACTCAAAAAATTACAACCATATTTTTTACACACTTTTTCACCATCCATGTAGGCTCGTACCATTCTTCGCAATGAATTTGGCATTTGTGGCTCAAATTGATGAATCACCCTTAGAAAAAAAGAGGAAAAGATCAACTTTTGTTTTTATAAACTTTTTTCACAGGAAATGATGAACGGATATAAATGTTTTTTGTCTTTACCTTTTGACTGCTTTGTCAATAAAAGTTCCTCGACTGTATCGACTAACTTCACAGGAAATGCGTTCAATACATTTGTCACTTTCAAGAACACTTCGAGCCAAATTTGTCATCTTGCCACCAATATCAGCAAGATGGAAAGGACCAAAAGTTCTTCCTTGTCCGGGTGTGGTGGGTATTGTGATGATGGGAATGGGTAAAAATAAGAGCAAGAGGGGCAATAAAAGAAGGAGGGGTAGGGCTAAAACTAATAATGGCAAGCCACCCTTTAAAAGTCCCAATAATCCGAGACCTTCACAATAAAAATTTTATTTATTAAAAAACTGGGTCATTCATGAAAAAGCTTTTTAAATAAGTACCTTTAAGACCCTTTAATCCGAGAATTCCTCCAAGACCTCCCAATCCACCAAGTCCACCACCAAGGCCTCCTAAAGAAGTGCCTAGTCCGTCCAAGTCGAAGAAACCTTGAGAGAAAAATATTTAAATTAGTTTTAATTATTTTTTTTGTCCCGAATTTTTTGAAAATGAAAAACAGAAGGGGCTCCCTCACCATCTCCGTCATTGGGTACGACAGCTGGTGAATTGTAGGTAGAAGCATGATATTGTGGTTGATAATTTTGAGTAGGGACTTGATAATTAGAAGCACTGTCTGCACCATAGCCATAATCTTGAGCAGCATCAGAATAAGAGTCTCTATTCCAAACAGGAGTTCTCCATGTTTTTGAGCTTCCAGCTGGATAGTAAGAAGCTCTGTACTGATTGTCACTAGCACTAGCCAAAATAGTTCCGCCATCACTGACCACTGCTTTATTAACTTGTTGTTGTTGTAACGATTGTTGTGGTTGTTGTTGTTGTGGAATTTGATTCTGAATTGTAATTGAATTACACTTGACATGTCCAGCCAATAAAACACCCACCACAATTAAATGAATGAAACCATTCCACTCTCTGAAATTCCTGGCCATTATTTTAAATTTTATTTTTAACTGAGATAAACTTGAACAAGATAAACTCACTCTTGTGTGTGTGTTAACTTAAATGTAAAACTGGTAGAAACTTTTGACAGTTGTTGACTTGTGACTGATCTATTGAATTGTGAAAGAGATTTGTCGGGTATTAAGTTTATATATAGCCCCATACTCTTTTCGACCCTTCCCTCCTGACCCACAAATAAAATATCATCCCGGAAACATTTCAACCCTTTTTCACATAGGTAGTTCTCTCTCTCTGTCTCTGGTTTTTTACATCTTGTTACTTTTTACCTACTTGACTCTTGTTTCTTTTGCTAAATAGTTAGAGAAAGAAGGATACATGACGACGTAAGAGATTTGTAGGTGGGCCCATCGACCATCGTCCATTCAATCTCAGTCCCGTCCCCGCCAGTAGTGCCTACAGTCTTTGCCAGTGAGCCAACTTTAGACCTTTTTTTTCTTTATTATACAAAACGTTATACTTTATAATGTCATCTTGTTTAAAAAAGATATATAGCCAGATTGAATCCCATGCTATTTTTACATGTTGTGCGTGTATGTGTAGTGTGTACATATAAAACATTTTGAACAATAGAATCGAGAGTAGATTATTCACTACCCATAAAAAACATTCCTTCCTCTCTCATCATCTTTAGGGCTATAGTTTGAGTCATATAGTTTCTAATTGTTGGAATAACAATTCATCTCAGTGAATTTTCAGAGATGGTCAGTTCAATGTGCCAAAGTACATGAGCATCAATTTTTTAAATATGCATCCCTTTCTCCCCTTCCATGTGCGTCATTCCTCAGTCATTATAATGGCCATTCACTATTCTTTTTTTTATAACGTGTGTCGTTTTCTGACCTACTAATAAACATTTCATTCCGGAAATAACAAACAATTTATATTTAGATTTACTCTTTTTTTTATTTTTTTGACAAAAATACCAACTCAATTAATACTCCCTCTAAATTAAACACAACTCTACATTAAATAAGTTGTAATGGTCAAAATGATTAAAGTGGATTAAAGTTCAGGGCCTGATTTACATAAACAACGGGAAAGAAGAGACATTTTATTTTGTCTTTATTGTTGTTTGTATTGTTATATATATATACTAAGATGAAAGAAGAATAAAATGTGGGATTAAATTCCTCTCATCTCCAATAATAATTTGTTAGTGTGGGCAATAGTTTACTAATACATATTTTTTAATAGAGTCAGTCTCCCTGGTCCTTTGTCAACTGTCAAATTACGAAGAGACTGAGGAGATTAGACTAATTCGATTGTTTCGTGTCTATACTTAGAAAGATACCACTAGATTCATTGGTATGGGCAATACGTTCATTTTCTTTGACAGGATTTGTAGACAGTACAAAACAACAAGTACACGCGTAGGACCATTGGGGATGTTCTCCATTCGGAGGATGAGGATGAGAGAGAGAGAGACATTAAACAATAAGCCAGTTTGAATCTGCATGTACTTCTATACGTAATTCAACGTGCATGAAAACACAAAAGCTTGTGGCTATTATGGAAAATAAAGACATGTACATTTTTATTACTATTCTTGACGACATGACCATTACCTGTACAAGAGAGAGAGAGAGAGAGAGAGAGAGAGAGATTTTAAGTAAGGTGATTCACTCTACGTTTTTTTTAAGTCTTTGAGAATTGGAATGATGACGTTCTGAAATAGAAACCATCTTAAAGGATTAAGGAAGCAAAAATGTACATCCGGCATTCCAATGAGAATCTTCTTAGGGGATAGACAAAGTTGGTGCTTTTTATTGTGAGATGAGAAGTTGGTGTGAAGATAAAAATATTATTTTAATTTTTGGCCTATAAATCTCTTTCTCTGTGAATATTGATTTTCTAATTGAAATTTATCATAAATTTATTTGACATGATGCACTGTCTCCGTCTTATTTTTATTGCCCTATTCAATATTTGTGTATTTTTTCCTACTTGTTATATGGCTCTAAACAAAAGGACATTAATTTACTCAATTGCTATGTCTCAACATGCGTCCATAATTCATTCTGTCAAACTTTACATGTAAAACCCACTGGGCTCCCCTTTTTGTTACTTGTTTTACTAGACACTTTATTAAATATCTACACCTCCCCTGCTTTGTACAGATTACTATGTACATTTTATTATAAATAAAACATTATGAAATTGAAAGGAATATTATTGTGATTGTCCAATTATTTTTTAATTTAATAATTTAATTTAATATCATCAAAATTAAAATAATTCACCTGTCATTTCCAATTCAATGCACAGTGTAGATCAAGTCCATATTTTTTAAAAAGAAAATAGTTCAAAAAATTAACTATAACTTTAAAATCACATGTGAGTTTAGTAAGGTAAAGTACATGTATATTAATAAAAAAAAGTGTTGGCATAATATTAAAACTATTTAAGTAGATTGAACTAAAAAACGGTACATTAATTCTTAATTTTAATTTGACATGTTAAAGAGAAATTTGGGTCTAATTTACATAAAATAATTAATTTAAAAATTATTAACTCTATCCTTAACTCTTTAGATATATTGAATTGTAATAATAATCAAAATGACAGTAATTATGATTACTAATTTTAATGTAACTGTTAAGGTATAGATAGACATGATGTGACAAAAGGGAATGAGGTATAGAAAATTAATACTCCATTATTGTTTGTATTATTGATCCAATATCGAGGAGTGGACTAATATCAATGGACTCCTCCATCTTGTTTCTGTACTCGTCTCTTCAATGAAAAAAAATATTTTGAAGGGGTCATATAAAAAATTAAAGGTTTACTTTAGCTTATTTCCAACAAAGAGTCCATTTAAAATTCAAGAAAAAAATTTGGCTGTACCATAAATAAGACTTTTCTTAAAAGTAAACACAAATAAAATTTTTGTGGGGGGTACAGTATACAGACTGTGGAAAAAAATATATAAATAAAAGTGTACATATAAATTACAGAGTTGATGGCTTCGAGGCACCTGTTCGTAATCATGTGAACCGAATCGATTGGAATCACAGAGAGAGAGAGAGAATGAACCGTTTGTTTCTATTTGGTTGAAGTCTCGGGTGTTTTTCAATGCCGCTTACAGAAATAACGAGTAAAAATATGAGCTAAAGTGTGTTAGTGGGAGCAAGAGAGAGAGAGAGAAGATGGTTGATTTTTACATGGGGCAAACGTCAATTCAATCGACAATCATCATGATAAATCTCCATCACGGTTCACAATCATCACAATCGACTTTCTTATGCTGGTTGACTTCGGCCACACCTAATTAACCACTTTTTGAGAGAGAGGACCCATCCGGCCAACATTTAACAAAGTCTCGTCCTCGTCGGCATGTCCAGCTTCTTCCTCTTTGAATAATTGTTATCGTACAATAATGTAGTCATTGTGAATTCATTGTTATGAATCCTTCCAACCATGCAGATTTTGATTTGCTCCATCGAATTCCTCACAGATCATACAACTTTACAAGCAGTCACTACAGGCAACACTTTTTAGACATTGACCAGACTCTACAATAATTATTTATATATGTACAAGTGTTAAATGATCAATCATTTAATTTCTTTTTTTTAATTTTGTCTACCCCTCTATTCATCATCATATGTCAATTTATAATAATATACAATCTTCTTCCATTTTATATTTAATTCATATTCTGTTTGTGTGAGAGACGACGGGAGGGATGGGATGAATCGATTGTTAGTTTTAGATTCATTGATTAAATACCATCCAATTAATTATTATTATTGACCATGTGTTCAAAATAACACCTCCATCCTTTGGATTGACCCCCTCCTTGTGGTCAGTCCAAATTGTCTGTTCTTGTTCCTTCCCCCTTGAGAGAATTGAGAGCATTTGAATTAAATATAAAATAATTTATCTTGTTTAATTCAGGGCAAGAAAATTGTCTATATATAAATTATTTGGCATGAGATTTTGTACTCTGATTTTATTGTCATTTTTTTAAATCATTCTTGTCTATAAAAAAAAGTATTTAATGAGGTGCAAGTTTTTTGAGCTTACAAGTTAAATGTCGTTAAATGTTGACACGGCTCAATGTTTTCTAGTGCAATAAACAAGTCCACAGGAACTCCGAATAGGTTACTAAAGAGAAGATTCCATTTTGAAAAAATTAACTTTAATTTTTTTTCTTCTACATCTTCTTCACGCACCCACGAGTTTTGTGGACTCACTCTCCTTTTGTGTTGTGAGGCACGTCTTGAAAATGTTTAGAAAAACTAAGAATGTTTCTCAGGCCCCATTGTGTGGCCATTAAATGGTAAAAATTTGACAATTAATCTTTACAAGTCTTCTCTGGTCAATTAGTCAACATACCTATGTGGTCACCAAAAAATATTGGCCAAAATAAAAGTCTCATTGTCATCACATTAACTTTGTCTTTTATTTAGGGACAAACCAGAACAATTTCATTATCCATTTTTTTGTACAAGAGAGAGAGAGACTACAAAATGACCATCATTGTCGATCCAATTATTTGTGTGTAGTTTAATACAAAAGTAGTATAATTTTGTTTAGTGTGTGGTAATGTAATAAAAGAAAGGTTAAATATTTGTGAGACAAACTCAACTACTTTTTGCCATTTTAGATTCTTCCAAAATGTACAAAATGAGAGAGTAACTTGATGTGACTTTGATGTGGGTGGGTAAGGAAGGTATGAGAATACAATGCATGAAAACAGTGAATTTTTAACGGAGCATGTGAGACAAGAGAGAGAGAGAAGGAAAGGGAAAACCTTTAGTTTTAAGGGCAAGGTGAGACCTTACGCTACTCTCAACTCACCTGTTTAAATTGTACAGAGGCTGAGGACAAAGTTGAGAGAACTGTCAATGATGCCAATGCCATGCAATTCAGTAAACAAGTTCAAGGTTCAGGTATGGTCTTATTTAGCTTCTTTCTTTTTTTTCCTCTTTTACTTGAGGAATGGACTCGAAAAAAAGATGAAGACTGTGAACTTAACCTTGCATCTTTTTTTCTCCCTCTCGTTATTTAGGTCAATGAGGAAAATGGGTAAAAGGAACATGAAAAATGACATTGAACTTGAACTGATTCTCATTCCACTATAAAGATACCAAAGGACCAATTTTCAAGGTTCAGTTTCCTCCAAGGGTCGGTCCTTCCTAGACACCTTGTTTCATTTTCATAGTTGTAACCTAGACAGAGTCAGTTGCTAAAAATTCACTTCCTCTTTTTTTAAACTTCAATTCTTTTTGGCCAAGGGAAAATATGAAATATTCTGTTTCCTTTGCTATTGCATTCATTGCAATTAGCCTTGTCCTATTCAATTGTGTGCAGGTAATCACAGTTTCTTATTTTTCTTCTTATTTTGTTCTTTGTCGTTAGTAGATTGAAACTTCTTGTGCATAAAAATTTTCTTGTCAATTTTTTGCTGACTATTTTATTGTATTTGTCAAAGGGATTTTATGTGAGATATGAACCCGTGGAGGCCAGGAGTCCTGCTGCAATTTATGTCAAGACACCAAACGTAAGCTACACTTTACAGTATGAAAAGTATTGTAATGTAAACCCACGTGTTTTGCCATTCTTATCGTAGACATTTGCGAATGGTGGCAGAAACTTGTTACGCTTGGAAAGAGTCAGGGCTGGAGTTCCCAGTTATGGACGACTGGCTGTCATTAACAACCCGGGACATTATGTAAATAAATTCACAAATTTTTGATATTAATAATGTCACTAATAATGTATTTTGTCTCTCTCCCAAATTATTTTACAGCCGCGGGCTCAAAGTAGATCTGGTGAAGCATCACCAACAGTTTTACTCACCAGAAACGTCAACCAACCTTGTGCTCCTGTAAGTTTAAAATTAAAATTTGATTTAAATATTCGAAATATATTTTGTATTTATTTTTTAAACAAGGGTCACGAGTGTGGTGACTACTTGACTTGGTGGACTGGAACAGCTATACAGGGTGATGACGAGGTAACAAAAATTTGTTGAAAATAATTAAAGCTGTATTTAACAAGTTTATTTTTTTAAAAAAAAACAAGATTCTGGAGAATCCTCAGAATATTTTCCAGTCTGTCCAGAGTATTCAACCGGTTGACGTTGTTGTACCTCCAAGGCCAGTAGAATTGAGCCACGTTTCCTCTGAACCACTTGAGACGGATTTGAGTGCTGAACCAGAATTAGTTCATGACGCCAAGCCTCTAGTCTTACATGACACTGCTCATCCTGTTGATGTAGAAGATGATCTTCATCCGGAAGAACATTCACATGATAAGCCTTTGGAGTCTCTTCCTGATCTTCCTGTTGAAAATAAAGAAGCCCCTCTCGTTCTCCAGGACTCTGTGAAACCGGAAGTAGAAAATGATGAAGCTTCGGAGCTGGAGTCTCATCATAAACTTCCTGTTGAAGGCAATGCCCCTCTTGTCCAGGAGGATTCTGTGCATCCAGTAGTAGAAGAGGGTTTACATGAAGACGTTGCACATCCTGGAGACTCTGAAGTAAAACCACTGACGGAAGAAAGCCATGATAATCTCCATGAAGAGGCTCCAGTGCCATTGGCTGCTCCAGCTAAGGGTACTCTTGTCTTACCTGAAAACGTTCAAGATAGAGGATTGGTGCAATCAAAGTTAAGAGATGGTGACAAGAGAAAATTAGATCGACCAGAAAAAAGCAACTACAAGGAATTGACACCGGAAGACAATGCATCACTTTCTGGCAATGAAACTGTCCATCCATTGAATGACACGGTCGACATTGTCAAGGTTGAGACAGTCAAAGTTGAAAGAGAACTTGAAGATAATATTGATTTGGACAAGAAAAATGAAACATCATTTAAACCTGATCAAATTGAACTTATTATTTTCACTATTGTGCCTGTGAATTCCAGCTTTGGTGAAGGATTAAAACCGAATCCTCATTTAATACCTTTATTCAAATCAGATGAAGTTGTACCCCCAGTCAATGTTACTACTACTACTATTACCCCAGTCAATTCGACTGAGCCACCGGACACAACAACTTTAAAAGGTCGGGTCTGGATTAATTAATGTTTCCATGAAAAAAAAAATTACACTTGCTTAATGACACAAAGTGAGAACAAAATACGGGTAACAATTGTCTAATAACTTAGACATATTGTCTTATATGATTTACTTGATTTATATTTACTAAAAAGACTTTATATTTTTCATTCCTTTTAAAAAAGGTTCCTACATTTAAATGATAGTGTTTTGTCGTTATATTATTTTATTTAGTGTAGGTTAATTCTTGACTGAGACTGTATGGCCATAGTCTATGACTGAATAAAAATGTAATTGCATATATTATGAAAATTAAGCAAGAAGTGACTTACAATTATTTGTAGCCTCATAATTATTTTTAATTTCATCGTTTCATCACTCAATTATAATCTGCGCTGTGATATCATATTCTGATAGACTAACAGTCTGTTGTGGGAGAATGTACTCGTTCTAGGTGATATAATAAAAATAGAGTTTACTGGAATTATTTATTTTCCGTCTCATTTCTGTACAGTCCATGTAAACATGCTTAATATTTATTTTCCAGTGGATGAGGCAATTTTGGCATTAAATATGGTTGACGGAGTAAAATTGTAAAGTCCACAATTGTCTACTAACTTTAATGGAAATTGAAAGTCACGACGTAGTAAAGTAATTAATTAATTAAGAAATATCAATAATTGTTGGTACAGTCAAATCCCTTTGTGAAGAACTGTGATTTTCTGTTGGATGAACTCGTCCGTGATTTCTTATTCGATTGAAGAACTTTACGAGAGAAAATGAGAATTTACTCAATATTTTAACCTCAACTAAAAAAACACTGAGAGTACAAAAACAAATTGAAAAATGGAGTACAAAAATAACATAAAAATGTTTCATTTCAAGTTTTTTTACTTTGGTCTCTGTAATCTCCATCATTTGTTGTAGTTTCTCTGTCACTTGACTTGGATTAAATTTCAACCACTTCCGTCCAACCCTTTTAAATTTCATGAGATCCCTTTCTTTAGATTTTTCATATAAAAATCCATCTCGATACCATCTCGAAATTTTTTCCCAGTCTTCACTAATTAAAGAATCTTTTCTGAGACCCACAGAAACGGGCACAGCTGGGACAATATTTTCACTCTCGGTGTTTGGTTTAAATTTATAATTAATTGTTAAATTAGTGGCCACTGCGAGGTCAATCATTGGTTTGAATCCCATACAAACTGACTTGGGTTTCATGGTGGCTGTTAAGACACAATTTACTGTATTAGTTTCCATTTGAAGTCTTGTTACAAGTTTTTTAATTACTAAGCTCCCATGATCTCGCAATCTGTAAGAAATTAAGACTCCATCAAGAAAAATTTCATAGTCAGGTCGATGATGTAGATCCAAAAGATTTGATGGGATGCTCTCCAAATTGGGTAAAGTCAGAAATGAGACAAGTTTGTCTTTGTAGCCAGTCCCAAGAATCATCATTGCAAATATCCAGAGAGCACCCAATGACCTCACTGATCTTGGAAGGTCAATACTTTGTTCTAAACTTATGCAATAGGGAATGATTACGGACAAGTACAATTTGTCTTTGCGAATTTTTTCGTCTTTTTCATGACGCAAAATGAGCATGTACAAAGTGGAGATGATGGCTAACGTGAACAAAAGAATTAGACTCCAGACGAAATGAGTAAATGGACCAAAAATTGCTTCCCATCTAACAACAAAATCTGGTTGACCTGTAATGAAAATGGCTTCATCGAAAAAAAGGGGACTTGTAAAATACGCTTGATGATATCTTGACACCTGGTGACCTATAAAGGTCACCTCTGATTCTCCTCGTTGTAATCCACCAATAACTCCGTTCCATGTCCCATTTTTGGTTAGACGACCAGGACCACCATTTCGAAAAATATTTGTGTTAATATCATAAGTAAAATTATAATATTTTGATGCCGTGTCAAAAAATGCCAGAAAAGTTCCACCAATTATTTCCTTTTTGCCAATCCCAAACACTAATAAAGGAGGGACACTTATTCCAGCCAATTTTAAATGTCGATTTGATAAATTTATTTGATGCAATTTGACCTCTTGTGATAATTCAGTGTTTTCTATCATACTGAATGAAAATTGAAGTCTTTGGAGGAAACCAAATTTTTTTGCTTCTAAAGAAAAATATTTAATTGTTTTGTCATCTCCATCAAAAATGAATTTGTCTATAGAGAACATTCCCACTTGATGAAGATACTCATCAATTAAATTCCAGTCAATTTTTAATCTTTTCTTTTCTTGGTGAAACATGTCTACATGAAGAATAAATATTTTACAATTTTCGCGTACATTTCTCTTGCTCAGTTGTTGGAGAGTTGATGTCTTTAAATTTCGATTGATAATTACGGTTGGATATTCAGACAATAGGGGACTTTTAGTTTTATGTGAGCAGTTTGGATTGAGACAGTTAAGACTGAGGTTTGACCTAATAATTGTTTGACAGCCATTGAGATTTTCTGGTGATTTTTGTAATTGCTGGACAAGTCTCAAGAGACTGGAGTTACTTTGTCTTATTTCCGGTGTGGAGAATTTTTTAAATGTGGGAACCCCACAACAATAATAATTATTGTAAAAATAGACTAAAGACGTAGTCATTAAGTATATTCTCACTAACATGTTGTCCTTATGAGGAGCTACTAATACGTTGGAAATGACATTGATTTTATTTTGTCAAAGTCTCTATCGAAAACTACACTGGATTTTGAATATTTTCCACAATGTGCACTGTTTACTTTTGAGAACTGAAATGAATGTGCAACGTCAAGTGAGTTGATGTTTTCGAAAATAAAAACGAGTCCAGTTCCCCTTATTTAGGAGAGTTAACAACACACTCTTTCTGGTTAATTATGGTGTAGTCTTTTAAAGACAATAATTGTGTCATCAATGTACAAATACAAAAACACTGTCAATTTTCCATCAGCCACAATTTTAATAATTAATGCATTTTCAATGTCAACATTATTTCTAGCTGTGAATTTTAAAATTTTGAGCAAACATTTCAGTCTTCTCTCGTTTTTATTTCTTCTTTTTTTTACTTTCTCCCACGGTAAAACTTTTTCTTTTGTCCCAAAAAGATTGTTCAAGAGCTTTCAGGTGCTGATTGTAAAACAGGTTCAGTACTAAATATAAAAGCTGGTTCACCTAAATATTTAAATTCTAAGAACCAATTAAAATATAACAAGTACAAAGGAATGTTTTATATCTGTCTTCATATTCACTATACAGTGAAAGCTATTATAATGCAATTATTTGAATTATTTATATTTTATTTTATTTATTAATGTTATGATTTCAAAGAACCCGAAAGGGTTCGAATGGATAACCAGCTTACCCAATCTAATGTAAAATCTTTGCCATATACATATTTAATGTAAGCTTGTTGTTCATGTGTTGTGGGCTATTTTATTCTAGTACATTAGGGGACCTAATTTAGGTAATGTTTCTACCTGTGTTGACTTGTGATAATTATTTACTTTACTAACAAGTTGTAAGTACTAAATGGACTATACCCAAGTATGAATGACAGTCTTCACAGCTATTTATTTACTTACAATATTTCTGGTTCAGGAAAGAAAAACAACCATGCCATTTAACTATAATATAAAGTACTCAATCAAAACATGAAAATAGATTCTAATTTATTTCACATGTAAACTCACGCTAAACTGTCGTCTACAATTAAATAAATACATAATTTTGAATTTTATTATTCAATTCTTGACAGAGTTCGTGTAAAATTTTTAGATTCCTAAATCATGATGCTGCAAAACTTAAGTTAATTTTCTTTTCTGTAAAATTTTATTAAAAGTGTACATTACGACTTTAATTATTATTTATCACAATAAAGTATTTCCGTGTTGTTTCATTTCTTTTCTGTTCCTGCACTTGGCCAGGTGTCGAATGGGTCAATAAATGTGCCGTCAGCCTCATCAGCCTGACATTTTTCACGGAAGGATCTGCACTCTGAACTCCTTGGATTTTCTAAAATATCAAATAAAGACATAAAGAGTATTACATGTCTAATAAAAATGAACATACCTTGATTTTGACAAGCCATCCTCAGTGGTTCACAGGCGTTAATGACAATGGTGTCATCATCACTTGTCGTTCCAGGTTGTGGTTCAGGTTCAGGTTCAGATCGTTTCTTTCTATCGTCATCGTCGACTTCATTAAAGTTAAACTCTACTGTTTCATCACTGAGATGGATTTCTTCGGATTCATGTTGTCGATGACTTTCTTCAGTGTCACCTTGTCTATTTTCTTGACCACTTTCAGGTCGTAAAATGGGAACAATCTCCTCTCCATACCCAACGTTGTCGCTGGCCCCTTCATCATCTTGACTCTCATGTTCTTCCTCAGCAATGAAGGCTGGAAGATCAGCATCATTCTCTGCAGCTGGCTTCAAGTTTGCAGGGTTAAATTCATCACCATCGTTGTCATCTACAGGAAATCCTGTAGTTGACCCGATGATTAAGATGGTTGTCAAGATTAAAATCTTCATGATGGTGACGAGAAAATTTATTGAGAATTTGGAAAGGGTGATGGAAGTACTGAATATTTTTCATTGAAAGTTTTGCTCTTATATACACTCAGGATTTTTGGGTGGTGATGATGAACAAGTTCAATGTGAGTGAACTTTAAGAACTTTGGAAAACAATAGATCAATTATTTCTTTGTTCAAAAATAAATTTAATCAAATGAAATAATTGAACTAATTGTACACCATCTTATTTGTCATGATATTGTCAGTCATTTTACATACGTCTAAGAAGAAATTGTTTGCCTTAATTTAAATATAAAGTTTCGTTGATTTTTATGAGGGAAACGTGAGGAATAATAATTTGGATGATTCACCCCAGTTCAATCGTACAACAAGCTGCTCAGTGCTCATGTCTCCATTATAAATATTTTTATATCTATGAAAAATTCTATTCTTTAGTTCCCCATGAACGGATATGACATATTCGTGCCTCAATGTCAATGTATTTCGTCATTATCTCTTATTCCAAGTGAATTAACTATGCATTATGTAATCGAATGTATTTTTGTATGTTTCTCATTTCATAGTTAACGTATGAGTAGAAAATTTTAATTATGTGCTCTGTTAAATGTGATGGTCTTTGATAAGTCTTTGATTTTATCCAGGAAAGTAAATAAATATGGGACTTCCTGTTGTCAGTAAATACAAACCACAAGGGAGGGATACATTTAATGTTTTAACTTTATTCAATTTTAGTTTTTCTTAAATAAAATTTAATATACGCAATTTGTATTTAATTTAGTCTCTTGCAATTTTTCGCTCTTGTTAGAATAATTTTCAAGATGAAGGTCATTTGGATAATATTGGGTTTTTTGACTGTGAGTCATGTCGACGGAAGATCAACAAGACAGGTATTTATTTAATTTATGATAAATTATAATAGCAGAGAACAGTACTTTTGTGTTCAAAAATTGATTAGTGTACACTGAACTGGAATAGTTTAAAAGAGTTTGGTTAGATGAATTTTATTGTTATTGTTAGACTTGGAGAAACTCTGTTTCCAACTCTGGTGGGTCATTTGATTCTGGATTGGATGCAATTCTGAAGGGAATCAATCTTCACCAAAAATCTAATCAAGCCCTTCGAAAGTATGAATTTTCTTTAGAATTATTCACTAAAATACATGAAAAAGAGTCTTCAGTATACTCTTCATGTACTAAAATAATTTCTGGTAATTTAATTTTGAAATGGCATAATATAGATTGAGTACCTCCCAACAAAAACAATTGGCTTCTGACTTGAATCATTTGAGAAAGGCTCTCAGCAATGGACAACATGATGATCTTCGAAATTTTATTGTGTCAGCAGTCTCAAAGCCGATGAAGAAAGAAGATGGACTAGAAATTTTGTCTCGCCTTAATGCTCAATTTAGAACACAGCAATGGTGGCGAAACATTAACATGCTTATTGTGGACAGTGTCTTGTTTAAGCACTAGCTGTTCTATTTATCAACATTTATTCATCAATTTTTCTATCAAATTTGGTCTCTTCTTCCATATGAAAAAAGATTTCTCTCATTGATTGTGAATAAATAAATTATAAAATCACGATATATCCTTGACTTTTGAGCGTACATTTTTTTTCAGTTTGAGAAAACAAAAAAAAAGAAAGCGTCGTTAAAAAAATATCAAAAATGGTGTGTTTGGGTGTCATTTTCATTTTGGGTCTACTTTTGGTGCGTGGAGAAACGGCAAAATTAGAGAATTGGGACATTAATTACCCGTTGACCGCCGAGGACGTCGAAGAAATAGAATCCCAGGATGGCATGCATTGTTCTCTTCATGTTCAGTACGTACATATACAATTTTGACTACTTGGTGACTATGTTATTTCATCAAGAAATAAAATGTTGACAACTGCCACCAACGGTGGCTAATATCAATATATAGCTAATATAGAATTTTATGAATTAGTTGACTTACATTTCTTTATAAAATTAAATACTATTCTGTCACTTGCAGTTTAGAGATTACTATTCATGATGATGCTGAGACTACTACCCCGACGACGGAGACCACTACAGAGCCAGATGAAATTATTTACCCATATGTCATCGACCTTGATCCCGAAGATAGTACTCAATCAGTCACAGAGTAAGAAATTATCAATAATAAAATTTTTACATGATCATGACATGTTTTTTTTAAATTATGCAGTGGGCCAGAAGAGGCAGTCAACAGAAAAAATGTGCCAAAGTACAAAGTGTCACAGGAGGTCATGTCAAAGCCCGTCTTCCAAAAGGCTGTCTTGCAAAAGGCTGTCATGTCACAGAGAGTACCAGAATCACAGGATCAGGGTCGAAGTGTAAATTGGAGGTACATTTTGATTGGTGTGGCATGTGGAGTCATATTATTATTGGGTTGTTGTGCATGTTGCTGCGAATCACTACCTTTCGAAAGGTATAGACTACAAACAAATCATGTTTAAATTAAAGAACGAAATTAAACTTGTAGTACAAACGACCTAATACTTTCGTTTTTGTTTTCAAAAAAGCACTACTCAGCCCAAGGAGACTACTAACCAGCACCGAGTTAATGGTAGTCAATTGTCCAAGGACTTAGCTAATTTCGAACGACGGAAGAAAGAACAAGAAAGAGAGTGGTGGAGAGAAGCCCAAAGGATTGTATAAGAATTATGTTATCAAGCTTTAAATAAAATCAATGTTATTATTACATTACATTACCAATATTGTTACTACAAATCAGGTAAAAATAAATGTATCTTTATTAATTTTATACTACAATCCACTCTGCCGTTATCTTCACATTTTGTACAGTATTTAATTCAGAAGATGAAAGACAGGTGTGCATATTAACTTTATGGCAAATGAACTCTACTCGCCAAACAAATTTCTTGATAGTCTGCAAATCACATGTATTAATCCTATAAATAGAAATAATATAATCATTCAAATATGCATCTATTCAAGCCTTCACAATGTCAAAAATATAATTTTGTCGTACTACATTATTAGAACTGTGCTACATTATTTGTGTGATCTACATTTACGGCATAAAATAAATGATGAAAGCTCATCGTTTACTTGTTTTCAAAATTTTTTATCTTCTGTATTCAAAATGATGGGAGACAATCTTTCACCTTCACATAAAAAATATTTTTTCAAAGTTGAATGACACTTGAGGGATCCCTTTGAAAAGTAAAATGGAAAGAGAAAAGTGGGATCCCAAATACGTAAAAAGGATAAACAATTACGACCCATGGAAGGTATGACCGTGAGATTAGATCATGAGTGAAAACCCATTCCCTTGTATAGTACGAGGAAGTACCTAGAGACCTTAATAGTTTGAGTTCAAGGGTAACTTTGTGTACCTTTGATGAAGGAGACTTGAGGGATATAAGATCAAATTCCTTCTTGGTTCCATCACAGTTACAGTTATTCCCCCTGACAGACAAGTTTCAAAATTTCTGTTGAAATTTGTCAAGTTGTATTTTTTAACAATGAACATTGTCGGTTTCCTCATACTTTCTCTTTGTCTTCTCTGGATGACCGACGCAATTCCGGTGATTTAATTATAACTACAAAATTGGTGTTTTAATTCATAAACTAATTTGTTTTTTTTTAAAATTATTTTGGGACAAGGTGTTAAGTCAAGTTGACGAAAAGGAAAGAGAAGACAACAGTTCAGTTGATTTTGAAGATTCTGATGTTAACACTGCGCCAAAATCACGTGTGGCGAGATGTCTCGGATGGCTATTTGGTTATCCAGGTTATTATGATTATGTAAGTGTGAAAAAATATAATTTTTTATAGAAGAATAGCATGTAATTGTGTGATTTTTCTCTAGCCGTACGAGCCATATCCACCACCACCTTTCATGGGTCCACCGGGTCCTTTCGGCTACTACAAGCGTCAATCCTAATACTGCTGAGAATAAAATCCAACGTCATAATTAGTCAGTGTAGCGTGTAAAATAGAGAAGAGAAAAAAAAAGAATTTTTTATTGGTAAATTTTAATTCATTTGTCTGTATAAACTTGATGAAAGTCAATTTTAAAATAAGTTTTTATATTCATAGAGTACCCACTTAAGAAGAGATACTCCGTAAACTAGTAAAAAACAATATATTTTCTTCGACAAGCATACTATGTACTCCAATGTCATGAAACGATCATAAAATTTGTAATTTTGTTATAGATAAAATTTTGAAAAAATAATCAAATTAATTTCTTGAATTTAATTCACCCAGTCCTTTAGTAAACAATTGTCATGTTTTTGCGTCTTTAATTCTTCTGTCAACTTTGCAAACAAAGGTGTAAAATAATTGAGCAACGGCTTGACTGACATTTCCATTTTTCCTGTGACAAGAAATTCAAATTATTTATTATTGCAAAAGTTTAGGCTAGTTATCTCTTGTAGTTAGTATTCACCTGTGATTTGTTTCAATGCTTCTGGCCACGGCTTCATCTGGCCCAATTGTAACATATTTCTGAAGATGACAAATGTAATTTCATGTACTAGAATTTTTTTTAATTAAAATTAAAATTTTACTTTAAAAATGTTCCAGCTTTTGTACTACCACTGAAGTCACATTTGTACAGTGGCTTTCCATTTTTATTCTCTGGATCAAATTCTCCAGCTGCTATGCATAAAGCTTGGTGAAATTCGTATTGGATAGTTGTACTGAGAAAATATCTCTGAAAAATTTGTTCCAATTTAATTTTAGAAAACATTTTAACCTTGTTAAAACAATTATTTTGTACAAAATTACAAGGTATGAAACATGGACAATAACATGATATTTGGACGCTGCATCAAACACATTTGCTTTTCTCGGTTTTGGTGAAATAATCCCCTGATGTTCCTAGAAATATTGTAATAAAATTAATAGTTAAGAGTTTAACCAAGTTAAGTGGAAGGATATTATTGTTTTGTGTACTTTTCGCATACTCCACCATTTTGTATTAAAATCTTTGGGTTTTATTTTCCCTTCCATGATGAGCCAACGCCAGTGGTCCATTGTGATTGCGAAAGGAAAGAACGGAAACTGAAAAATTTAGAATGAAATTAATATTTCTACACATTTTTGTTTCATAAATAAAATGTTGAGTTTACAACGTCCAATGCTGTAAGATACAAAAAATTAATGTCGGTTTCAGTGACTGGAAAAGTTTTCAAATTTTCACGGCAGTCAGTTTTAGCTCTCAAGTCTAAACCAAGTTTACACTGAAGATGTTCTGCACACAAATATTTTTTGAATTAATTTATAATTAAATTTTAAATGAAAAAGTTTACTCTAAAATGTTTTGAATTACCTGGTGTTGTAACGGACATTGCCAGTGCGTCCCCAATGCTCTCATCAAAACTTGGATTGGCAGCTCCACGAAATGCATAATGAAGATTAGTGTACTGCATAAAATACTGTAATTTGTTTGCAAAAATTCAGCATTAGCCAAGGGTCTACAATAAAGTAAACAAGAAAAAATACAATTTGTATTGTATACAGAATTGACAATTTTAATTCTTTTTTTCCGGACCTGTATGTGTCCCAATTCATGATGCATTGTTTGAAAGTCCCTTTGGGTCACTGATGCACACATGGTAATTCTAGCTTCGCAATTTGACAAAAATATACATTTTTATAACATGAATTTATAACTTGTGAACTAATTATAATGCAGTTGACATTTGTATTGTAGCTATTAATCTCACCTGAAGTCTTCGCTTCCCTTTCCACCACAAAGATCATAAGCAGTTGCGTGACAATTCATATTGTGATGAGCTGGTTTCTCTAGAACAGTATGATCCCAAAATGTTTTCGTGGCTTTCAGTAGACCCAAACTTTGAAAAAATTCATCGGCTAATTGCATCATTTTCTTGGGAGTGTAACCCTTGAATTAATTAATAAGTAGATTAATTTTGAAATAAAATTTAAATTTATAAAATCATTACCTTTTTCTTCATGGCTTCAGAAGCGTCTAATGGTGGAATGTGTGGGTATGGTTTTGTAATATTTGAAACAGCTATATCCAACACCAAAAAAGGAGAAAAATTATGGAGAGTCAAAAATACAAATATTCTCATCTCACCTGTCCAACTTTGCCCATACATATTTCCCACTAAATGAACAGGAATGTAGCCACATTTTGATTTCAAATGTTTTGAATATGGCCCAAATTTTTGAAGTTTCATGTAGACATAAGTATGACGAATTTTGTAGAAAGGTTCACCCCAAAAGTTTAAAATAATATTCTTAAATTTTTCCGGAGTCCAGTCTGGAGTCCATTCATTGAAGTCTTCCATCCATTGGGCCACATAGTCAGTGTAATCTGTTCAATTTAATTTTAAATGAATTGCTAACAAAATTTTTATATGAATGAGTTTATTACCATTTCCTTGGGCAGCTAAATTATGCAGTCGAATCATCTCGGCGTAGGTTGTTGCATTAATTGAGGTACCAATTTTATTATGCCAGGATTCCCAGTAATGTTTTAATTCGTCGTAATTTCTAGATTTCTCCAACTTCGAACTGACGTCTGTAGAAAAATTGTGAACAGTTCTTAAAATATTTATTAATCTATGAAAATCTCTTACCAGGCTCTAAATGAAAATTACATTTCTTTTTATTATGAAATTCACATATTGTTGCATCAAGAAAGGCTTGATCGAGGTCAGCGTTGATTATGGAAAGCTAAAGAAAATGTTACATTTTAATTCTATAAATGATGAATTCGAATATCATATAAGAGGCTTAAATACTTTGTCAGAATCGGCATCCGACATTGCACCCGGTCCATCCTTCATTAAGAGTTTTATCTCTTTTCTGAGGACACCAGAGAAATTTTTCCAGTGAGTAAAATTCTCTGCAATATTCTTGAACAACTTTTTGGAAATTTCCAAATTTTTCAGCAGCCTACATAAGACATTATAATGTGTTAATTTAATTAGAGAACAAATTTAATAATATTTTGTTCTGATGAATTTCTTTATACAATTTACAGTATTTTCTTCTTTCAATCCAATCGTTGCATTCCATGTTGCCAAATTATCTAGATGACATAATTTTGAATATTTTGGTTCTAACTTTTCCAAATATTCTTCAGCATGTTTTTCTTGTGCTTTAATTGCTTCCAGGAGTTTCTTTTCTAATTCTACGGCTGTAGGTGGTTTTTTAGTGACAGGTACTTTTTTGTGATGAATATGAAGGACAGCAGCGTCAAGATTTTTCAAAAATAAATCAAGATTCTGGGCCACATTACTAATCTCCTTATCAGTTGTTTGTTTTGTAGCCATTTTGTAGCCACAGCTTCCAGAAATACTAACTTTCCATTATTTGACAAATCATTAGTGTCCTTCACCATTGACTTGATGACATCTTCTATAATTTTTCTGTCACGTATATTTTTGCTGATTCAGTAGTGGCACTTACGGGTTTTGTTTTTTTCGTGGCCTTTGCTTTCGTGGCCTTTGCTTTCTTTTTGGCAGGTATGGGTGGATGAGCGTAGATACCAACAAATTTTGCTTTGGGCTTTGATGGCTCTGGAGGAGTTTTAATATTTGCAAAAGGTTCTTTAACATAAAGGAGACTTGTATTAAGACCCTTTAAAAATTTCTCAAGATTGAGTTGAATATGTTGATCTGCTGCATTTGGTGTCAACACTTTAGCTTGTTCGAGTAGTAACTTTGCTTTTTTTGATAAATTTTCAGTTTCCGTCTCTAATGTGGTGATGGCCATGGCTAGCTTTGTCTTGTCAGGGATGATAGCTCGACCCCGAGGAAACCGGAAGGACCGTACTTTTTTAATTGATGCAAAGTGGGGACGTTCATTGTCATCACCAAAAGATACGTTCTTAATTGCCCCTGAAGATGAGTTTGTCGTCGTCAACTTAGGGGCACTGATGTGATGTTTTTTCCTTGCATTGACTGAGATGAATAAATTTAGAATAATTCCAATCCAAAGTATAGTTTTTTGCCTTTTTGAAAGATAACTTGGACGGGACATGTTTTTTTAGACGAGAATGAACTTTAGCCGAATTTTCCTAAGATTTTGTTTCTGATTAAACATGATACCTCTTTATGGAACACATAGAATTACATATGTACAAAAAATGGACTGAAGCGTCATCATTACATTTTACAGTAGGAATGAAAATCATACTAACTAACATTTGGTTATATTTTATAAAGGCAATTAAATGTCCTTTTCAATAAGTAATTAATAAACCATCATTAAGTTGCATTGCCCCATGGAGTGACATTAACTCAACATTGAAGGCAAGCATCTCATTCTTGTACTATATAAATTTACTCGTCGTTCAAAAATTGACGAGAATGTCAAGGGTGGCCATGAGGACAATTAAATGCAAAAAAGGACCAAAAATTCAGAACAAAATAAAATTCATAGAGAATTATTTTTTGAATTGGGGCTAAGACCGCCTTAGATATTTAAATCGGGTAAAGTGAGTTTGCAAAGATCGAAATTTTTTCCGACTTGCTTGCGAAATTATGAGAAAAAGTTGTTCATTTTTTGCATCTGAGTGTGATTATTCTTGACTGCCCTTCCTAGTTGTGTAATTGGAAGGAGGACATTTAACTATTTCATTTGAACACATTTATCCCATCATTTATGAGGATAAACCGACAAAACTTGAGTTTAAAAGTTTAGAGCACATTTACAAATTACAGTGTGCATTACCGGCGACGAGCCTATAACCAAGTTCTCAAAATGTTTGAACAAAGCAATGAACTTTTTGAAATAATTCGATCTAGTTTTCTAGCATACTTAATAATTGCTCTACCAATTTTTGTTTCTCCAGCTTTAGCCGCAAAAGAATTTTCTAGTTTTCGGCTACAACAATTTGAGCTTCATGGAACCTCCTATGGTAAATTAAATTAAAATAATTGTTTCAGAATTTTATAATAATTAAAATATTGTGTAAATTTATCTGTAATTCATTTTTGTTTTTTTATACATCTCTCTAGGTACATCGGGCTCGCTTTTAAATCTAGAGACTGTAAGTTTGAATAGAAAATGAAATGATACGAAGCATTTAAATGAATTTTAATTGTGTCTTACCCAATCTATTAATTATTTAATTCATTTTATTTTCAGAGAATATTGCCAGGTTCTCCCATTGTAACTTCACCGAGACGATGCTATGCTGTGAAATTAGTCGACCTGACGGTGGGAATGTACAGAGAGTTATTAAAACACAGTGTTGGTGGCATACTCATTCTGGTTCCTTCCGATTTCTCAACCATTAGTGACTCGATAAAAGAGCAAATTCAAGAATTAGAACAAACAATGCTGGAAGAGACAACGACAGTTCCAGTTTATTTTGTTGTTGAGAATCCAGAAGTGGATGAACTTTATACTACAATCAAGAAAAATGCTGACATTTTAGGTCCAACTTCATCTGGGCTAGAAAGTAAGTCTGATTTCAAATGTTACACAATCAGAAATGTATGAGAAGCATTAAAATTATTATAATTAAATTTAAATTTAAAATTAATTATTCATTGTTACAGCTCTAATTCATCATGTTCATGGAAATGGAGTTCAAGTCGTGTCATCCTTAAGTAGTACGCCGAAAGCTGTCACGGATGCTCAGATAACAAGTATTCAAGGGAATCTGATCGGATCAAAAGTCAATAACAATTACCCAATCCTTGTCTGCAGCCATTATGACAGTATGAGTCCTGCAGCCGTAAGTTTGATTAGCTAATTTAAAATTTTCTGTTCGTGTGTAATATTTGACTTGTGTATTTAATAAATATTTTCTTTTAAATCACAGGCTTTGTCATTTGGTGGTGACTCAAATGCTTCAGGAACAGTTCTTCTTCTTGAATTAGCAAGACTTTTTTCACATTTGTACTCAAGTCGAGGATCTGCAGCGGGTAAAGCTGGAGGACGACAGAGCAATTCCTTATTATTTCTTCTGTCTGGTGGTGGTGCTTTTAATTACCAAGGAACTCAAAAGTACTTGGAAGATCAGATTGACTCCTTAGAACACAGTGATCTACAAAACACTCGCCTTGCCTTGTGCTTAGATTCGTTGGCAAAGAATAAAAATCGACTCTATATTCATGTCTCAAGATCCATTCGAGAAGGAACTATGCTCTATGCATTCATAGAGGTATGCTTTCTAACAATTTGTACATTAGTGATGTATGTATTTAGTATTTATATGCTATTTATTACAAGGCAACTATTTTTATACAACTTTAAAATTTATTTTTTATTCAACAGAATACTAAAGAAATAGCAAGTCAATTATACCCAGACTTGAAGGTAGAGGTGGTACAGCGAAAAGTGAAGACAGAAAATCTCTTGTCTTGGGAACATGAGAAGTTCCACTTAAAGAAAATTAATGCCATAACATTGTCATCTCATCGAGTAAGTAATGGGAATTTTACTGTACATTTTTAAAGGCAGTTAAATGTTAACTATAATAAAATTTGTTTTATTGCTATTTTATAGGAAGCGTCCGAGATCAAGCCTAGCTTACTTGACACCAAAGAAAGTGTTGATATTAATGATTTAGTCATAAAGACCCATGTAATTGCTGAAGCTCTGGCAGCGAGTATTTATAATTTATCAAGCAACAGTCCTGTGTTTTCCGGTTCTTTGGTACACATAACATACATGAAAAAACTAATACTTTAAGTATTTAGTGGTCGAGTCTTCATACATGTAATTATTTTCTTGATAGGGGGTCTCAAAACCATCTCTGGCATCAATGTTGGATTTTGTCGCGTCTGAGCCACGATCAGCCCAGTTGTTGGCAACAAAACAAAATAAATTTGTTCAGACTCTTCGGAGCGTTTTGGCCAGGTAATAAAATTGCTGTTTTTTACGACTCGTTTGTCTGTGCTAATTTTGCTTTCGCTATTTGTGATGAAAGAAAATAATTTTCATTCTTAATGTGTATTGTTTGTATTTATTTAGATACACTCACGAAACATCTTTATTCTACATGAAGCCTGACAAAAGGGATGCAAACTTGGTCTTTTATGATAATACAGCTGGAACTATTACAGCCTATGAGTAAGTTTCTCTTTTATTTTGTGTTAAATTTCTCTCTCTTTCTGTATTTTGATTTAAAATAATTTTACAACAATGAAAAGTCCAGTATAGTAATAAAATTAATTTTGTATTCTAGTGTGAAACCTGCGGTTTTCGATCTCATACTATCTATCGCCGTTGCTGCCTACATTGTTGTGGTATATGGTGTGCTCAAGAACTTTCATATATATCTAGATCAAGTTTCTGTTCCTCGTGATTCAAGTTCGAATGGTTTTAGTGGAAATCACGTCGGAAAGTCAAAAGTTCAGTGAAAAAGTTTTATTAGTTGCCTCGAAACAGACTTAAAGTTTTTTTCCAGCTTGTTTGAAACTGAGAAAAGAAATTGTAGAAAGTCAAGTTTGAGTCCCCCTTCCTTCTCATGTGAGTATATAAATATAACAAATGAAGTGATAGTAGGTCAGCTAATTATTATCATGATCAAGTTTTTTGCATAATGTAAATTTTAGAGTTATTATTGAGTGATTGGTTATGTAAGTCCTTAAGTTACTTTACTTCCTGGAAGAGTCAAAACAAGTTGTTTAATACATTTTAAGAAAGGAAGGTCATGGGATGGTGTTTGTTAAGCGTGCTAAATAAAAATAACTTTTTAAATCTTTAAAAAAATGGTTAAATATTAAAATATGTTAAAGTTTCCTCTACTGAATTCCAGTTTGTAACGCTGGTAGTGTTGTATTTACAGAAAAGGCCAGAAGCATTTCCTTAACGTAAAGCAAATGAACATTACATAAGGCCACAAAATCATTAATGAGGGAATAATTAATTCCTGTCTTTTGAGAACGTACATTTTTTCAGATGTACACATCGAGCTGAGAGTGTGTTATTTGTACGTTGAAAGAAAAGTTAGACGCAGACTTATAATAATAATATTGTGACTGATATAATTATTAGATAATAATAATTCCTTGTTATAAAGACACATCATGTATCCACTGTATTTGTATTTCAAGTGTCTATTTTGGCCAATGAATGGAATGTCATATCTTAAATATTAATTTTATGCTACTTTGCCAAAACGTATATACAATATTATATATTTTATTTGATTTAATTTAAATGTTGTTATTATTATTCTTAACAAATACCACGTGAAAATATGTTAGTTTAGTTTCATAAATGAGTTTGATTTGAAATATCTCTTGCATTATTTTCCTCCTCTACTATTTGTAGAATACTATGATAGTCAACGAAAGTTGTATTGTTGATTAATTAAGGAAATTGATCCTCATCCACACAATGTGAAGAAATAAAGACAATGATGAACGACTGGAAATTAAAAACTTGGTTTGGTCATTTATTTTATTTCCTTTTTTTATGCAGTAGGGGTTTTCTTGTAAAAAATGTCGTAGTATTATCATTTCTAGATGAACAACATGATGGGAGCATTTGTCTCATTATTATCTTCACCCTCACCCTCTTGACCTTCCTCGTCTGTCTCCTCTTCCTCCCCACCTGGAGATTCTTCTCCATCAATATTTTCATCTTTTGGGGGAGGAACTTCTATGACTGGGTTGTCCTTTTTTAATTTTCTCTTTAATTTCCAATCCTTACATCCACAGTACTTATGCGGTGGTTTTTTTTCTGGTTCCCTGCAATATTAAAATGCAAAGGTTTTAGAATGCGCAAATAATTTTAGTCATAAATGTATGAAAAATTAATCTTACGGCGTAGGCTCAGGAATTTCAGACTCTGGAGGTTTAGTGAATTCTAAAAGACTTGCAAGGGGGCCTAGATTTAATTTACGGATGGTAGATGATGGTTCTGGAGTTGGTTCATAAAATTCCTTAGATTTTGACTTTCTATACCGTTTAATTCTTTCTCGTTCCTCATCTATAGCTTTTTTATGGTCTTCAAAGGAAGAGTGTTGAACACAAAAAAATTCAGCAGTGTATTTGACTGGGTCTTCCGGCTGGTCTAGAAATAATTTTCTAAACGGAAGTAAATCATTGTACACACTACTCAGGATTTTTTAGAATGGTACAGAGGATATTACAAAATTATAATTTATAATACCGAAGTAACAGCTCAATCATTGCGTCTACTTCCGGATGATTATTCATGTAAATGTAGTTTTCTCTTCTTGCTTTTATCTGGAGGTACAGAGTATAAAATTAAGCATTGTGTAAATAATGAAAATTTAAGAGGACTTGCCTTCATTTTTTCTAAGCATTCTTGTTGATTGACACCAATACTTTTGTAATCATAATTTGTCAATCCGTGGGGACTAGCGTATGCAGTATTATCAAAATATTCTGTCATATTATGTTTCATTCTAAGAAGAAAGTCAAGACGTTCATCTTCTTCCAAATTTTTACAAAAGTCAGGACCAGGTTTGAAGTCTTCTTTAGTATACTTTTTCTCAAAAAAATCTTTTGGGACTTGGGATTTGGGACATGATTCTCCATCTCCATTTTCTGGATTTGAAATTTTTTTAATTTGACGCTTGAAGTTACCGTGCAGGAGCGACATTTTCTGTCAAAAATATGCACAAAGTATGGAATTTTAATGGTAATTTCTGTAAATTTAATAGTCCCCTGAATTAATTGCCGTCTCTATAAAGAATATGAACATTGAACACGCACTCTTTCAGTGAAAGAAATGTAATTAGCAATTACGTATTGATTGACAATACAGTTACCACCTGTAAACAAAGACCTTGGCTCAGATCATGTTTTCCGAATATTATCTCTCCAATTTTAATTTAATTTTTGAAGCTTCTCCATGACAATTGGATAATTAAAGAATAAAATTAATGCATGGATTAATGGTTAAGTACAATTATGCAATTATTGAAAAGATGGCAAATAGATAGATTCTCTTTGAAAAGTCAATCATAATAGAAGGAGAAGATTATTAGATGAACAAATAAAGTTATAATGTAAGCCCTTCAAAGTTAGTCACACGATAATGGAATTATCATAATGGTCAAGAAAGTAATAATTTTAAGAATCAACTTATAATAATTATTTTTAAAATTGTTTGTAATATTTGTATGTTTACACTTGTACAGTCTACATGCATTTTTTTCCTAAAAAGATAATTGCAAAAATTCATCATAATGAGATGTGTAGGTTAATAATGTATACAAGTTTCATTGTCAGTAAAAGAGGAGAACGTCAATCATGAAATATCTGATAGCCTTTTCTTTTCTTCTTCATCTTCAAGTTGGACTCAGTCATTTGCATTTGTTTGTCTTACACGAGGACTGCAGTCAGATAAAATAAAGGTCAGGTTCGTCTGGTCTCTAAATAAGTGTACTGTGTAGTACATGCATTAAATACATGTTGTTTCCACACTGTTATTATTATTGTTGTTGCAATCCCTTGACTTTTACGAAATCTTTAAGATTTTCTATAGCACACACACACACAAGTCAATTATACATTTGTACGGACTCGTAGATGATACAAAGCATACAAGTGAATGAATTACAACACATAATGGAATAAATGTGTATTTTACTTTGCACGAGGCAAAAGTGACTTGTAAAAGTGCTGAGTGTGTAGATTACGGTTTCTGTAGTTTAAATAGTAACCCATGTCTCTGTTTACAACAGACCGTGTAAAGTAGCATGCATGCAGTAATTAGAACAAATTACCAACTACAAACTCTGTTATTTAATTGTCTATAACTGAGCTCTCTTTTAACTACTTTGGACCTACATATTGTACATACACCACATTCCTAGAGAGTATGTATAATTTAAATTATTGTTTTTTTTGTGACTGCACACTCTATTCTTCCTTTACTTCCCTTTCCTAAACATGATTAAAAAGTAGATTCTGTTCATTATAGCATTAGTTAAGCATTTTAATCCATTAGGGAAAACTGCAGGTGCTTGTTGATCCCTTATCAAACTGATATCATGAATTTAAATCTCTCTCTTTTTGTCTGTGAGTTAAATGAAAACTGTCTACATTTTGAATATAAAAATGAAAATTTATTGTTGAATAACAACAAAAAGATATGACCAATTTCACGTCTCTTAATTCATTGTGGTCACCTGTTCAAATGTTGAGGTATTGTACACAGGTTTTCTAAAATGTCTTTTGTTTTTTAAAAATAAAATTGGTACAGTAGTTCACAAACATGTAAATTTTTAGTGTCTAATGAGGGAGGTCTACTCAATCAAAATTTAATGACCAGTTAAAGTGTGAAGTGAAGAACTCATAGAGAGAGAGAGAGAGAGAGAGAGAAGACAGGAAGCAGGAAATGAGAAAAAAAGTTAAAGATTTGTCCATATGATCAAAATGTTTGGAAATTTTTTACTCATCAGAGATTGCTACATTATTATTTAATACTCACTAGCTAATATCTCACACCATTTTTTTCTCTTGAAAAGATTGAACTGTAATAAGTAAAGCATTATTTGAGTCATGGCATGCTTTCATAAAATTCCCATAAAAATAAAGTGACGTTCATTGAAATTTCTCACTTATTACATTATGAGAATACCAACAACAAAAAAAAATTAAAGTTGTCTACGCTTCATCTAAACTGACTTGGATGACTTTAAGTGAAAGTGAAAATTTAGTTGAAATGAGTGTAAAAAAATAATCATCTGACCAATTCTATCTATAAAGCAAAGCACAGTGTACAATAAAATTGTGGTCATTTGTGTGTTCTATCTGTTGTCATTCCATGTCCAAACGAATTTTTTTTGTACATCTTTTACTTATGTACTCTACATTATTTTTTAATGTAATACATTTGTCATGTATTACATTTGTTTTTTGGGGCCAAAATTTATAGTTTAATAACAAAAAAAATTGTTTGATTGAACAGACTTTTGGCGTTGAGTCTGTGGCTGTGTGGGGAGACTGCAAAATGATTCATTTTAAAAAAATTAAAAGAAACATGGCAAAGGCAAGAAAAAGAGTAGAATAAATTGTAAACAAAAAGAATTAAATAGTAAATTGTTGTGCATAACAATTCTTGTATTAAGATTATAATCAAACACATTTAATGTGATTCCTCTGTGTACAGGTAAGGCACGCACCATGAAGAGAAAAAAAGAAAATAATTACAGTCTCTTACCTTATCATTGTAATTGTGGTAATTAGTTGTTATTATTATTTTGTGTATGTAGAGTTTTATTATCTTTTATAATATAATTTAGACAAACCATCGCGTCCCTCTCTCTCTCTCTACGAATGTTTTTTCCCTTCATCTTTATAGAGTCCCTTAACAATAACAATTTGTTCATAAAACTCTGTCTCAGTTTACACAAGTGGAGGAGAGTTAAAAAACAATAAGAAAAATGAAACAAGAAAAGTTGTCTCCTTTAGGCAATTTCCGTTGTAACTTCCGAGTTTAAAAAAAGATAAAATAGTATTCCCGGTATAAAGAAAAAAAAACATTTTTGTGAAATTTGTGTAAATTGACACATGACTTTTCTCTCTTAAAAAAGTTGTTTTTTTTCTTGTTTGTACAATATTATTATGACCACAAGTAAATTATAATGGAGGATAATATATTATAGAGTAATGAGTGCATGAGAAACAAGTTTAGACTTGGGGGGATACAAATAATTCTCTTGAAAATTTTGAAATTGAGTAAAAATGCAAAATGGATATAGGTTAAATGTCACCGTTTCATTTTTTTTTTATTTCTTTTTTTTCTCTCTTCATTGTTGTAAAGTTTGTAGGTGTGCAGACCAAAAAAGGGGTGCTTTCAGAATCATAACATTTTGTTCACTTTTCTCACTTAGTATGCATACATGGTTCATTAATATTTTTATTATTATACTACTTTTACAATTTATAACAGAACAGGTATAGACGATATATAAAATTATATATATATTCTAAATTACTTACGCATACAAAAAAAATACGCTTTATTCTTTTTACAAGTTTTTCCCTTCCTTTAAATATTAAATTTTTTAGAGTGTTCCTTTTTTTCAAGTCACAAGCTCTCTTTTTTTACAACAGCACAAAAAAGTCACAAGAGACGACTTTAAAAATTACTGTCATTACGAAAGTAACATTTTATGTTAAGTCATTTTGGTAAAGTTCAACTTGACTGTGCTGAAAAAAAACGCACACACGCACATAAGTACACACACACATAAAGTGGAAAAGTAAAAATTTTGTCAGAATCATAAAAGTTTCCTTATGGACACAAAATATGGATTTCAACATCATCATTCCAATTAATGGAATGTCTGTTTGTATACTGATTATTAATACAAAATATATTTTTTTCATTTTTTGGACAATTAATAATCCTAAAGGTAACCTTATGAAGGGATGACAGATAAAAAATCAATAATAAAAAAAAACTTTTACTCTGTGCAGGAACATGAACAGTAAATTATATTTAACACTCTCGATTAAATTGGACTTTTTAATACTGGGACCGAGGTATTAATTTCCTTGTTCAGATTTTTATCAAATCTTTACAGTTTACAGTTTAGGTACTTTGTTTTCATTTTGACATTTTTTAGTCATTTTTAAAAATAATTATTTTTATATATATTTCAGTCAGTTCAACTTGATTCTTCTCATGACATTGCTGCATCTAAATTATCGCAAAAGATATTCAGCCAATGTTAAGGGATATCAAGAGTCTGTACTGTTTTTTACAGTTTTACAAGAGACACAAATAAATGCTTTATATTTACTTGCTAATAATAATAATTCACATTTCTGCTCTATATTCCTTTTTTATGACTTAGAAGATCACTTTTATACACAAAAAAATAAAATTAAAATTGTAGAGACTAAAAACGATGAGAGTGTGGTGCGTTGACAGAGCATGAGACATTTTTTTGATATTCCATCAAGATGGATGCTCCTTGTACAGTAAAATTAAATTTATAGTGGTAATAAAAAATATGGTCATTTGAGGTAAGAATTTGAGACTTTTCAAGGGAATCAATCATCATTTTTGTCCCCCAGTTTGCCCGACTTTGTATTTAAGTAGATTATAAGGCATGATTTAAAATTATTTTGTGATTTCATTTTGTAGTCAAGTACAAATTAGAATTAAGGCTGAACGGTCGTTGGTTTGACTTCAATGGTAGACTCAACGACGGGTGTGGATGGTGGTTGGACTGATGATGTGATGAAGAATTCTTGACCATTAGGATTTGGCGTTGGGTTCATGGGTGGTGTTGGTGATTCCATGGCTGGAATTAATTCGGGTGGAGATGGACTAGATTCATACAAATGTTCCATTCCTAATGATGCCGTCTCAGCCTCCACAGCGGATTGTGGTTGAGCCAGAACTGGAACAGTCATTGTCGTTTGGGGTAAGGCAATATAGACAGGCTGTTGAGACTGATGATGATGGTGATGGTGGGGTGGTACAATTTGTGGAGCTTCTCCAGACTCCATGTAATATCTCTTTCCACCAAACAACGCCACTGACGGGGCTGCCTGACCAGCTGTTAAAAACTTACCCGGTGAAGACCCATACTTGTGCAGAGCATCCCGCCATGCTTTTGGGTAGTTTTGTTGAATGTGAACAACTACACGACTCAATTTTGTACTCTGATTGTGTGAACAGAGTCGGCAATTGTCCAAAATTATTGAGGGTAACAAAGCTGCAATTTTCAACAACAATGATTGATTACTCTCCTCTATTCATCTACAGGGTGACCAGGAAAGTTGTGAAATGAATAAAACAGCAAAAAAGCAGCACTTTTTCCTGGTCACCCTGTACATTATTAGTTTTAGGAAAAAGCCCAAAAATTAAATACATTGTACATATAAATTTGGCAAACATTTTGCACATATTAAAAACATACTTTTTTGAGTGCTAATTCAAATATTTAGTTTACTCCCTTCCGTTCTTAATTTCAAGTACTTTTTTTTCTCTAAAAAGAATCTCAAGCATGTAAAGAAGCTTCATGTTCTCTGCTTTCAACAAATTATGAATTCATTTATCACTGCAAATCATCAAGCGAATCTTAAATTTTTTTTTTGGCTTGACCATAGAATCATGTTATCTACAAATAAGAACGGTTTTTTAACTTATAAAAAATAAATCATTATTATCAAACAAAAGCAAGACAAAGATGACAAAAAGAGTATTATTCATGGGTAAATACCCAAATCTTCTTTTATTATTATTTATTCTTCAAACTTTGATTGTATGGGAAGGGATGAGACAAACTTATTTTGTCGGCGGTACTCTTTACTGTACATTCAGGTCAATTGATCTGTCACTCTTTAGCTTTGCAGACAATGACAAAGAAAAAGATTGACTACGGCACTTGAGACAAGTGCTCGTACATGTCAACGACAAGATAATATAAAAAATTATTTTTTTTTGGTCAACTTAGACACGCTTAAAGAAGACTCGAGTGATTCTTTTTATTGTAGAAAATAAACTGTAAGATTATTATTACTCTTCTAAGCTCCTCATCTTTAATCCTTATTAAACAAATGCCGGTTTTTCGGGGTTTTTTCCCTATGCTTCTCATTTATATTTAGTAGTTTCCCACGTGGATAAATTAAAGCTAAAAAAAGATACTTTTATTTATTTTGCAAAAATAAATACACACTAATCTCAATTAAGCAATCTCAAATTTTAGACCTTGACTTGAACTTGAGATAAATATTTTAATACGTCAGAATAATTTAAGATTGTCAAATGATACAAATGCAAAAAAATTTAAAATAAAAATAATATTTAATTACCTTTGGCTTTACGTCCAAATAAATCACAAGGGCCATTATAGATTAAACACTTGATTTGTAAGTCAACAAATCGTTTATTACTTAATTGTGACTCCACATTAAGTTTATCAAAATATTCAACATCAGCCACCAAACCATCCGGTAATTTTTGTCTATTTTGATTGACATTATTTGAATAATTAGAATTATGAAAATTGTATTGATGTTGAGGAATCGCAAATTGTTGATTATTTTGTGAAGATTCTGGTCTGGATTCAATCACCACATAAAAACAACACCATGTCACAAAAAACACTTGAATTCTTTGGCAAGACCACATTTTAAAATTTTAATTATTTTTTTAAAAATAACAATTAATTTCACTGTATCTGTACGTATATATCCACCACTACTTTAATTTAAAATAATATTTGGTCAAATATAATTTAATAAATTATTAAACACTTTAAAAAAATTAAACAAAAATTTCTCCCCACACTTGTTACTCGTTCTTGTGACGATTGTCAACTGGCAGGAAAATGAAACTGAAATGGAATCAAATGTGATTAGTTTGATGAAAGGAGAAGGATGACTGTAGAGAGAGAGAGAGATAGAAAGACAAACAATGAAAATTGTACACAGACGGAGAGAGAGGAACAAGTCGACGACAAGGAGGAACGGAAAGCAAAAGTCAGTCAATTTTTTATATCCCTTTAAGCACAATAACATGCACTACCTTGTACCATCGAACTGACAACGTGAGTTGACTGTATTGTTGTGTACCAAAGTTAAAAAGATTTTTTTTACTAGTGTAAAGTTAAAGTTAAGTAGTAGTGGAAGTTCTCATTCATGTAACCAAAGAGGTTGATGGCAGGACGTAAGTTGTATGTAGTGTACTATGCCTAGTATAAAAATGTATACCGTGTCCGCTCCCCCATTGTAGAAAATATTTCTACAATACTCAATTGTTGACGGCTACAGTCTCAGTCTCTCACATGTTAGCAAAAATTGTGCACATGAGCCACGAGAAGGATTCGCCATGGTAAAGTCAGCGGTCTATGTCTTTTTTACATATGTTAGTCTATATAATTTACAAAAAAATAAAAGATTACACTAGGTTTATATGTAAGTAGTACAAATTTTCCACAACTCAAGTCACATTCTACGTATACGTATTATTATACCAAGTCTTTTTTACATTATAAAAATGCATGTTGAGAAAGTTTACCAACTTTGATTTTTACACACAAAAAAAATACACATGCACTCACAACTCACATTAGTACTCTCTCAAGTTGTTGTCAACCAAGAGAGATAAAAACAAAGAGCTAACTTTATCCTCATTTAATAACCATCTTCAAAAAAAACTTATATAAAGAGAGAGACACCGTTTACTATTTTTTTGTTGTGAATCCATTAACCTCAGTCTTGTGGGTCTTGGTTTTCAATTCAATTATATATAGTCAGTCAACTTGTTAATATTGACAGACGCATAGTGCACAATATGAAATGTTTTTTTTCTATGAGTGAAGAGTCACTGAAAAGAAGATGAGGTTAAATCGTTTTTACGTGAGGATGATGATGAACACGGTAATCCAGTTATACGAATAGGGCGGTCGTGGAGTCGTCAAGTTTTGTATAGAGAAATGAAAATGGAAATTACACGACAACAAATAATGAGATATACATGTACACAAGTAGTGTAGTATACGCTGTATTGTTCTATTATGTATATCCTACCACTTTCCAATGAGATGCTGATCTATCTTCTTTGTTGAGCATCTCATCAACGTGTCTGAATTATACAGGAGCCACTACTCACGATTAAATACTTTTATAACTTACAGACTTATAATACGCCATGAGAGAGAGATATTTATGTATGACAAATGTATTGTGTGGTTGAATACATGAATGTAAAATCCAACTCATTTCTACAACTCTCATTTTCCTATGATACGATGATACGAGTAATATGTGGAATAATTTTGTATTACAATTCTAAAATGACGACAAATAAATTCCCCCTTTTTTTATCTCTTCATGTGTCATGAGGGAGCTTAAGGAGGAGGAGGAAACCGGAAAACAAGAACAAGAGAACAACAAACAAAAAGTGAATCAGAGAGAGAGAGAGAATCAAATTACTCGGCAAGTAAATTAAAGCTCCTAGATATCTAATTAATTTTACACCCTATACAACTTGATTCACTCTCAATCTTCAATTCCATTCCCATTCACGTGGTAATTCATTCATTTCAACTCAACTTGTCTCACATCTTGTACAATAGAAAATATATACATGACAAAAATTTATACCACAACTCAATAACATACAAAAGACTATTGTCAAATCATACAAGAAATATCATTTGGGGAGATGGTGAAGAATTTTCCAATTTCTTCCATTCCAAATTAGAAACTTGAAATCATGGTGAGCAATTTTAAATGTATAAAATTATTTATACTCTTTTCAAAATGTTAACAATCATCTCTCCTTCATAGTTAAAAAAAGGGGTGCATTAGCATTAGACCTATGGTCAGAACTTTGGACTTGATCCATTCATAAATTTGTCTGATTTTTCTTTTTTAACTTTTGTGTCTTGTGTTGATAACTATCCTCATTATGATTTTTCATGATTAACTCTCAAACCACCTCTTGTTATATTTACTATTCATAAAACTACAGCCAACAGGAATTTATAATATTTATGCACCTACGAATAGCCACTAAAATCCACTGAGCACCTGTCACTAGAACCAGCATGTCATCGTCAATATAATAATAATATGGTTGCAACAACAACTAAATTGCAAGTAAAAGTGTGTGTGAGTGTCTCTCTGCAATTACGAGTAGCCTATTTTATCTTTGTACATTGAGTGGAGAGAAGCTTCCCATCAGTAATATTACAGACTACTTCCCAAGGAATAATTAAATGTAATCGATGCATCTACTACTAACTACAGTCTACTATTTAACTTGTTTTTATTTTGTATGCACTTGTGTGTCATATGAGTTCAATGCATTCTCCATTCTTCATTCTATACATAACGTCAAAATCTCACTTGACTTTATTTTCATATAAATATGTAGGAATATATACAATGTAATTTATCATGAACTTTTTTATATGGTGCTAGAATAAATAATAAACGATTTATTATTAAAATACGTCATGCACACAAATTACAGTCAATCTCATTTTTTTTACTTGACACTTCCGTCCATACACAAGTCATTTTATTTAGCATTTTTTAGTATTCAAACTAAAGTCCAGTTGTTTGATACCCCGGCCCTTCACTTCCGGATTATTTTATACTTGCAAATTTTTATAACTTAATTTTCTTCATAAATCCATAATAATGTCTCTCTTTTAATTATTTGTATTTATCGTTCGTCTCAATAGACATTGTAAAATAGTTTAGTCTTTTTTTAAAAATAAAAACATGACACAAAATAGAGGCATAAAAAAAGTTTTGAGAATTTTTTTTATGATTTCAAGTTTGGAAATATATCTGAGAAAATTATGCCTTTGTTTTCATCTTTTTGGGGTAAAAGAAAAATAATAATAAATAATACTAAAAAAAAGTAAAAGGGAAGGGATGTGCGTATGTTGAAGATAAAGAAGAGCATAAATAAGTTGTAATGTTATATCCTGTATGTGATACTTTGATGAAATAAACCTACTTTTGATTTCCTATGAGAATTATCTGTCGTCCACATTAAAATGAAGAGACGAATAAAAACCATTGCACATTTTTCCATCCTTTTTTTAATTTTTTTTTATATTTGACAAAAAATGTTTTTAGTCTCTTAAGTACGGAGGGGGGTAATACCTGTAGAATAAATTGTTACAAGTGGAACAAAACGTAATCTGTTCCCCCTCTCCTGAGGACAGTTGTCCATTTTGAAATTGGAATTCTCCACTTGTATTCGTCCACAAAAATGATCTCCAACTCATCTTCCTCATTCCCTCCTCTCCCCCCTTCAACTTGTAATTTAATAACCCCAATCAAATTAAAATATTTTATAACTCTCTAACTTTTCTCTCTTTCCTCTTGTACAGGAGGAGATAATACGGAGTTAAAGCATAACAAGTAGAATTGATTTAATATTCGTTTCAACTTTATTACAAATTTATTACTGTACTGCAATTCATTTCAAAAATAATTTTCATTTTATTTTCCTTTGAATTCTACAGTTAAAAAAAAGATGGCCAATATTTTTTTTGGTATTAAAAGAAATGATTTATAAATCATTTTTGGTTATTACTCTAAATTTTATGTAGTATAATTTGTTCTACAATTCTACATTCAAAAATTGAGATGACACTATTTTCTATTGATTTATTAAATATTATTTATCACTGTGATGAAATTATACAACAATAAATTGTCTTGATATAAAATAATATAGTAAAAATTGTACTAAAAATTATTTAAAGATTTATTTTACAAGATAAAAAGTTGCATCATTACAACAACAACAAAAAATTACGTAAAAATAAATGTCTAAGCCCTCACCTGTAATCCAAAAAAATCTTTGAGGGAAGTTGTTTTACACAAATAGAGTGGGAGTTATAGAACAACAAAAATAATTGTTGCACGATGTGACTTCCGTCATTCCGCATCGCATGATTTTTCCCCATGATTTAAATTTAATAGTTTTACCTCAGACACATTTTTATGTATATTAATATTACACAACTTTACATTTATATGTCAAAGGTTATAGTTTATAAACGTGGAGGAGGTGAGAGAGACTAGAAATATTTATAATAGAATTAAATCTAAGATTTTAAAAATTGATACAAAATATTAATCGTTATATCATCATCAAAAGAAACAAGAAGAAGAAGACACATGATTATTACGTTATGTAGTGCACGATTTGCACTCAAAAAAAGAGGAATAAATTTATTGTACTGACATGTATCTCTAGGTGAAGAGTGACTTGCCAATTCTTTATTCACTTGTACTAATACATCAAGACATAATTTAATATAGAAAAATATGTATAATAATAGGAGAATGTTGATGGATCAAGATAATGGATTAACGACATCCTCTATCATCTTCTAATCTCTCTCTTCTTCTTCCACGCTCTGACTTGTTCTTGCATCACCTTCTTATTGTGTGTGTACGACTACGTTGAATGCATTCTGATTTCTGATGCATTTGTTGGAATGGAACAAAAAATTATATTTTTTTAATGGCACATCAATTTTCCATCAAAATGAAAGCAAAAATTATGAGGAAATTTGGGTGAGGATGAATTTGAAATGGTTCAATTGTAACCAAGAATAGAACATGACATTAGAACATTGTCATGCAATACTGCATTTTAATTATCTTTTTAATTCCCATTTTCTATTTCTAAAGTTAGTTGTGAAGAGAGGGTTCAAAGTCACAGAGTTGTAGATTTCAATCAGTTTTTCATAATTCAAAACATAATAATGTTGTCATTTTTAAAAATTATCAAACAATTTTATAATACAATTCACGTAATAATTAAATGAGTACAAGTTAGAAAAAAAACAATGTTAATTGTATTTATCAAATATTTTTATCTTTAGATGAAGAAGATGGTACACTATCAGTAAAAGATGGTTTGTTAAAGACAATATTGACTAACTTGTGTTGAATGTCATAAGTTAACTATTCCCACGATTTTCTTCATATGACGTACAATTAATTATAAAGTCGAGTAGTTTCGCATGTTATTTGTGATGACTTTCTACCTGTTTATTAATCAATATATACAAACATCGCCTACTTCAATCTTCAATTAAAATTTATAATTGCATTTACATTGCAGTCAACGCTCTCTCCTCAATATTTGTATTAGAATATTTCAAGTATTTCAGTACTTTTGTTCTCTGCTCAATTTTAGATACAATTCACTTGACTCCCATAAAATAATAAAGTTCCACAGGTTTTAACAGAGAGATTTTATTTTTGTAAAATGTATTAAAATCACAAACTCTTTTTTTTTGAAGCAATTAAACTTTATATTAAAAAAGGGGGATCAAAGTTCTTTTGTTAATTTTCTCTTTAAAAAAATAAGCCCAGGAAGGAAACTGTTTTTAAACAAAATTCCCTGAAAAACTTTTTCTCTCCTGGTTCCGCCTATTATTCCATCACTAAAAATGTTTATTTTTTCATCAAAATCCAAAAACTTTCTACGAGTAAGTACCTTCCAAAATATAATGTATCAGATTATTTAAATGTTTAATGTTGCTGTTATTCAAAGAAAAAGCGTCAATTAAACAGTTTTTTTTTGCAAAATAACATGACACATGATAGGGTGTGTTTACATTAAATGTTTATTCTAATTTTTCATTGGAATTTGATAATAACCACAAACCACAGCAGGTCTTTCTTATCAAATTTAACGCTTACATGGTCTAACATTACCACACAATTTGATACATTTGATTACAATCAAAAATGTCATACAGTGTGTCAATTGTACATACCATACCTAAATTTCATGATGGGCCAACAAAAAAAACTGTGACAATTAACAGCATTTAACATTTATTTACAATTTTTAACTCTAAGCTTAAATGTCCTTTTTGCACTTCTCATGGAATTGAAAGTAAAGAAGAGGGGGAGGGAGGGGGGGTTCCTGTTTACCTCTTTTTCGTTTCCTTTTCATGGTTTTGTCTTAATTAAATCCTTGTGAGAAATATTCACACAGACTTAAACTTCCCCTTTTGTTCTAGAGAAATACAAACAAAAAGTAAGTCAAAGGAACTCTTACTTTCTATCAAAATAAAAAAAACTTTTTTTTCAAAATTTATTCTTTGAAATGATTCTCTAGTGGTGTTATGGAATTAAATCGTGACATTTTATCTCTTCAATTGAAATTAAAAAATTGTGAATTTTGTCTCCATTTAGAAACTTAAAATAACAAAAAGTACATCCTTGTACATTTAAAGTACTTTAATTCATTTTGGTGTGATGTACATGTATACTTTGTCATGCATGAAATGTTTTTATTTTTGTCATCAAATTCTCAAATGGAAATGGATATTGCGTGAGGTTAGACGCTTTGACGCCTTTGATTACTTTGTACATAAAAAAAATTAGAGAAAATGTTTACCGTGTACCGTTTCAATGATCCTGATCCTTGTAAATTTATCAGTCATCCAAAAATTACAATTCAGAATTTTATTAGCAATGGAGTTTTGCCATTGCAATTTGCAATATAGAAAAAAAAAATTGTTGCGTGGAATGCCGTTAATGAGAATGCACTAAATTGCTTTACATTTATTCCCAAATCATTTTTTTTAATTTATACAAATAAATGAATTTTAAAAGTCGATCAATCTTACAAATTATTTTAGTTGACCAAAATTGGTTGAAGGTAATTTTTTTTTTGGAAATATTACGGAAGCCAAAAAAAATTAATTCATGATTATGATTGTACAAGTCCACCCATTTTTTTGTGTGGTTGAATTTGTTAGAATTTCATCAACAATTTTTCTGTCTTTTGTTAATGATGGTCACCTGCTATTTAATTAAAGATTCTGTATAAATTTGATTACATTCCAATTCCAACTCTGAATGAAAGTTTGTTCTCAAAAATAACAAGTAGGGAGAGGGAGAGAGACTTTATTGGCAGTCATCAAATAAATTCATTTTAAACTTGGAAAGTTGGTGATGACAAGAAATAATAATTTGTAGATATTACATGAGTAATTTAAAAAAAAATAAAACTCATTACTTGTGTATTAGGATGGAACTCTTAACCTCAGTTAAAACATAAAAAAATGAATAAATGCATAGGCGGGCACAATCCACTTGAAAATCATCAACTGTCAATGAAATTTCATTTTGGTCTTAGGAATGAAAGAGAAAATTAATTTTTTGACAAAAGAATCAAGCCGATGGGGCTTGAACATGAAAATGTGACCGCCCTCCCTTCTAGCACAACCAAAAAGAATTTGACTCTGTGACTTGAGAGATGATGATGAAAAAAGAGATCACAAAATAGAGAACGTATTTAAAAGTATAATTCAACAGATTTTCCAGATCTGGTTCGTATCACATTAGGGACAACAAGTATCTGAAGAAGAAAAAAGAATTATAAAGAAGAGACAGAGTGAATGACACGCATTTCATGGCCATCGGCATCAAACCCTAACGACCACGACATACAGACAAAGAATTTTTATTTTAAATACTTGAAGCACCAAGAAAATGACACACGCACAAACAAAAAAAATTCAATCCAATGACTCACCATCAAATTCTAATCCCCCTTCTCTCTCTCTCTCCTTGAATCCATTTAAAAAAAATAATTTGGGTCTCCCTTACTCATCACAATTAAATTGTGTGTTGATCCCCTTTCATAAATTTTTCATTGACAGAAAAAAAGTGAGGATAATTCACCGCCTTATTTACTCAAAGTCATTGACCAAGTTGGCAAACAAAAAAAACAGAGTTTTATTTACCTGGCCATGTATTTTGTCCTATGAAGAAATGATGATGCAAAAGTGTTTATTTGTAGAGCCATGTGCTCATGACATGTGTCAAGTTGAATTGGTCCCAAAATATTTATCTAGCACTTTGAATCCCTTTTTTCTCATGCAAAACGTAATAACTCATTCTTCTCTATTTTGTAGAAAACTGGAACAGAGTCCGATCCATCAAATGAAGAAATATAAGAAATCCATATACTCCACCCATTCAAATAAATGGACAAGTTTTTTCAAGCCTTAAAATGGCTACAGAGAGAGAGAGAGACTTGGACAAATTTGACTAGGATATAAGAAAAAAAAGTTGTAGGACGACGTAGTAGTTTAACAAATTTCCTTGTATCCTTTTCATTTCGTGTCGGAGTAAAAGTTTGACTTTGGGAGGTTTTTCTATAGTTTTCAACTAGAATAAAATCTTTTTTTTCTATATATAAAAAACTGTCTTACATTCATCATGGAATTGTATACGAGTTCCCTGTACTTTCGGTTGGATGACTTAAAAGGAAAGTCAGGGAGAGAATTCAACACCGGATATTCAAACTTCTCGACTGTGAAATGAGACGGGCTTTTTCTCTTTTTACTCGACCATTTCAGCCTCAGCATTTTAGCGTCTCCTCCCCCTCACAATAGCATCTTTCTTCCCCCCTCCTTGTGTACAAATTGAAGTTGCGGTCTGTCCATGATGAAACTGTTGTGTGTCTCCATAAGGTTCTAGGCATTCCTTGTGTTTTTTTGTCTCTAGTTCTATTCTCTATCTGTTGGGATGATCCATTGAGCCGAGACTGGTGACAATGTCTTGTGAAATTTAATAAAAAGAAATAAGACGAAGAAATTTCGTGAGGGAAAGAATGGGCTTTTATTTCCATAATGTAAAAATATAACAACAAATTGTACTGTTTCTATCAGTTTCTATCGTTCTACTTTTCTTCTCCCAGTTTTTTTGTGTCTTGAGTCTCTCTTTTCTTCTATTTTACACTTTGGACTTTTTAGACTCAGGGTTTATGATGAGTGATGTCTGTCTCTGCCATCTTTTTTTTCATTGGGTCACATGTCACATGTTGGGACAGGAAGTGTAAATCATAAAGTTTGCTGCTTCCATTTAGATCTAACATGCTAGAAAGTCTACAGGGTCAGTACATTCTTTTTTGTCTCGAGTTAAAAACTCAGATTATTTTGTAAAGAATTTCAAAAATTAAACTTGGAGTCAATAGGTCAATAATGGTAAAGTTTAAAAAAATATAGAAAATAAAATATTATTCTACGTCTAATAGGCGGTAAATAAGATAATAAAAAAATATTTTTTATATTTTAAAAAGTATGCATTTTCCTAGAAATGTATTAACTTCATTGTTCTGTATTGACAAGGAGGAGGTGTAAATTTTAATATGGAGTAGATCTTTCTCTCCGTTTTGTTTTCTATGAAAAGACTTTTTTTCACCAACAAAAGTTTAATTTAAATCCTTTTTATGCAGAAAATTTCCATATAAAATATATCCATACCTTTTCATAGACGCTGTAGAAATTATTAATATAAATTTTCGCTGCATTGCATGGAGAACCATTCGCTCCAGTTTTTTTCTCTTTCATCTTTCCACTTTCTTGTCGGGCAAATCAATAAAATTCATTTTCTTTTTTTAAAAAAAAACCAGGGGGTTAAAATTTTCTTATTCTGCTCTCATGACTTTTGTCTACTTGAACTCTGTAGTTTTGTAGTTCAAAATCGTCTCAAAATGAAATGACATGAGTTGCGGATACACCTCTCTCTCTCTCTCTATTAAATTTATATGTAGTAGCTGTACAAAGTTAAATTCAAGAGAATTTGTTGAAAAATTCTTGTCTCATAATTTATCTAGTAGGAAATTCACACCAACAAAAAAAGTGTTTCATCTCTTTTAAAAAGAATAATTTAACAAGAAGAATATCTATAACTGTTACGTGTCTTATTTGAATACCTGAGGGGAATTAATCAACGAGTTGGTCTCCGTCTCTTTACCTTTTCAAAAAATAGTTCTTTATGTTTAATGCATAAAAAAGAATTTGTTTATCATAAAAAACTGGAAATGTGTCTCCATTTTAATTTGTAGGACAAAAAAAGAGCAATTTTAGACTGCATATTGCACATAAAAAATGGATGAAAATAATAAATAACAAATATACTTTTAATAAATGGCATTAATAATAGGAAGAAAATATAAAGAGACAAAACATTTCAGATCCATTTCCAGTTACCTCCAATTGAGTAATTGAAGAGATGAGAGGGTATTATTTATAAAAATAGAAAGAGAGACGTGGTCAGACGAAGGGAAAAAGTTTTCTGGTGCATTTTGTTTCTTTTTGGGAGGCTTGTCACATCATCACAGGTTAGGGAAGAGCTTTTTTCATGGATTTTCTCCTTCACTGCATCTTCCAAGTCAAAGACCGAGTCAATTGAATTGCCAGGTAATCACTGAAGTCGGTAAAAAGACAATCGTAGAGTATGTACAAGTAGAGCACATTTTTCTGTCTCGATAGAAAACCTTTAACACTGTCTCTCTCATTTACGACTAAAAGGGGGGTGACATTGCACTTGGGATCGAGTCCCAAATTGAAAAAAGAGACTTACTTTTTTTGGGTAGGAGATAGTAAAGCTCCAATCCTTCCGGGAAATTAAGTCAGGCAATACAAGAAAAAAAAGAATTGTCAACTCATTCCCTCCGATCAAACTGTCCCCTATAAATTTCTGTACATTGTCTTTACAGAAAATAAGTTTTCTCATCAAATTAACCCCAAAAAATTGAGGTAAAATGAAACCAGCGCAGAAATGGGAATTAAGGACAAAACGATCTGAAATAAATCTTATTTATTTTTCGTTCTACATAGAGAAAGAATGATAAAAATGTTTGTATGTATTTCATATTAGAATTAAATTATTTAGTAGAGGAAAAATGAAGGATGAGCTCGAGAATATTGATTGATATTTGTGGTATGTGAGAACAAAGAGAAAATTAAAAGGATTCTATTCTTAGCCTCAAGTTTTGCTGAACAGAAAAAAGGGAGAGGGGATTGACAAGGTCAGGAGACATTAGTGGCTCACTTGAACCTTTAATTCCTAAGGGATGGGACTTTCAATGCATTTTTTATTGGACCACATATGTCATCCCATGAATTTGACAAGGGAGGAGATACACTGACAGGCAATGAGCATAGCTCACTGTTATAGAACAAAATGAGCGGAACATGATGATCATCAATAAGAGATGCGATTATAACTTTTATTCTTACCTTCACAATTCAGACAAGCCTTTTACATGTTTCTGTCAATTCTTTGTACTATAATACCTAGTCAGCCACAACTTTTTGCGAGACTCATTCATCAATAAAAATCATTCTTTGTCATTGATCCATTTTTTCGTATCATCTAACATATCTGTGGATATTACTTTCACCTTTTGTGGTCAGAAATACTATTATTTGTTCTTAACAAATTTTTTTGATAAATTAAATTAATTTTTAAAAGCTCAACTTATTTCTTCTATGATTGTACAATAAATTTTATTATGAATTATTTAATTTAGCGTTTGTAAAATTGTGCAAATGATTTATTTACCATTTAAAATATTCAGAAATTATACAGAGTTTAACATATTTAACAATTCTAATCTACATCAAGGGAGCACCTGGAAATTGAATTTATAGTTTAATAATTTTTTTGAAAGAAATTTTAATAACAATTTAACAATTAAGTGGTCAGTCTCAATCTTTAAAAAATGAGTACAAAATATTTTTTAATTAATTAAATTACTTTTAGCGAAGTAAAGAGGTTTAACAATAAAAACAAAAATAATAAAACTTGTTCATCGAAAAAGTATTTACATGATTTTCCTCTAACGTTTCAAATCAATATTTAAGAATTTCGAATCTTTTTTAACATGTCGTGCCATGCCTGAAAAATAAAATAATTAAATAAATTATTATCGAGTTAGAATGTTAATTGAAATTCGGACATTACATAGATAATTGGATGGTAAGAGGAAATTTAATTTAATTTGTCATTGTCAAAGAATTCAATTATGGGAGATTAGTTGTTACCATACCTGTGGGTAATTTCTCTGCCAATGATTGATGATTTTACCAAGTTTAGCTTTTTGCTCATCACTACACCCACGACATTGTCTCCCCACTAGAGGAAGGAGTCCTATCACGAGAGAGAAAAACAAATTAAATATTAATTATTTTGTAAAACACTCGAAAAATGTTTAATATTGTTAAAATTGTAAATTGTTTACTTCTAATTTCAGATCCAATTTTATCACAGGGACCATCATAGACCAGACAACGAATATGATATTCAATCAACTTTGGATTCCTCAAATAGTTATCAACGTTGACGCTGTAAACCACAAAATGTACAAATTTAATTTTTAAATTTTGAATAATTAAAAAATATAATTATTACCGATCAAGCATTCCATCAGCAGCTGTATAGGAAATGAAGAGAGATGCAATAAATGCTAAAATAATGACACTCTTCATTTTGATGAAATTAAAAAAATATTAAAATTTAAACCAAAAAATGTAACAAAAACAAGGGACTTGAAATTTACATGGACAAGTTGAAACTAAATCGAGTGAAAAGTGAACGTGTGTACCAATTGACTTTGATATTTGTTACAACTTCCTTAGTGTCACTGGACAGACTGAATAGAATTCCAGGGTAAATTGTCAGTCTTATAGAAAAGGATGACCAGAGGGTCCATGGGCCTATAGGCCTATTAGCCTTTTTGTGGTTTTCGACTACTGCCATACTATTCATATAAATTTATGACATTCTTTTTCCCTATCGACTTTGACCTAATATATTCGAAGGAAATAAGGGAAATGACCTACAAGCCAGAGTTCTCTTTTACTAAAAGATTTTCTATTTCATCAACGATGAGGGGGTCTAACCTTGTTCAAAAATAATTAGGATGAATGATCATTTTGAGTGGAAATATGAGTACTGGCAAAATTAATGTGGGGGGTATATAGGTAAATAGTATGGGAAAGGGTCAATAACAACAAACAAACAAAAAGGGAGACTTTGGTGTCATTTAAGCATGTTCCTTTTTGGTTTTCCTTTTTCTCAAATAATAATAATTCCCCGTTTTCAAGTCACGAGCAGCTTTCTATGGCCGTGAGGCAAAAATCAATCATTTTTGGCTCTCCTTAAACATTTCAGCATTCTCTCTCTCTCCCTCTTTACTGTTCTATATTTAGCTTCAAGTTTTGTCAACGGTATACCATTCACATTGTGTACATGTTTACCTGCATATACCTGTATTCTATTTACATTTACAGGTAATTTCAGGTAATTGCAGTCCTAAATATTTATACATACCTGTATTCTACATATTAGGTACTAGGTATAGGCTAAAATATGTACAGAACTGGAACTGACAGAAACAGAAACTTGTTGATCATTTTACTCTTGAGAATTGAATTCTTTCATGTCATTTAGAAAATTGATTGAAAGGTAAATGGGGATAAATTTTTAAAGGGGGACAAAAATTTTAAATTCCATCAAAACATGAAATATTTTATTCATAATAATAGTAAATAATGAAATTAATCACAAATAAAATTTATTAACAAGAGAATTAACAGACATCCACATCTGAGTTCCAAAAACACACACTCACTCCCATACAAAATAGTTTGTAGTTGGTACAGGTGGTAAATTAATATATAAAACTTTTGCCAACTTTTTTGTTTTGTTTTTTTTGAGATAATGAATCAGGAGAATATACATTAGATTTAGTTAATATGTAGTTAAGTATAATTGTATATCATCAACACAACCAACAAGTTGACTGAGTTGAACTATCACTTTTCCTCCCATTTAAGCTGACAATTTATACATATCAGAGAGAGACAGACTTTGAAAATAAAAACAGAGTCTCAGAGTTACTAAAAATAGTAGAAACTTTTTTTTTTGGGAGAGACGGTACATAATATATTTTTTTAAAAAAGGTAATTATTTAAATATTTGGTGGGCTTCACATCTTCCAATTTAAATTTCTTAGGATGGAGGAGCAGCAGCATCAACCACAGCCGCATCTGTAGGAACAACCGTCTCAACCACTGGGACAGCTTCCGATTCTGTTTTAATTTCTGGAACTGGAGCAGGGACGAGAGCTGGAGTTTCAGATGAAGCGACGACGACGGGTTTTGGGGCTTCAGTTGAAGATGAGACTACGGCAGGAACCACTTCTGGGGCAACGGAAGAGGAGGCGGGGAGGGGAGCAGCCTCAGTTACAACGGGAGCTGCAGGAGCTACAGTTGTGGGAGCAGCGGTGGATGAGACCAAATCTTGGTCAATTTTGACTCCCAAAATGGCTTCAAATTTACTGGCATCCTCTGGTTTCACTGCTTGGCCACCCTATTTAAAATAAAAATAAATTCATGTATAATGAGATTACATCATCATCTTCCCCATTCTAAATTTGTTTACATTTAATTAAAGTAGAAAGCGACAGTTAGTCTATATTCATATTGGAAATTCATTGAAGGTTGACAAACTGACTAAACTTGGTTAAATTTAATTATTGTGTCTGTTAGTCTTGCAATCGGAATAATTTAAATAATTACTTTTATCTTGACTTACTTTTAACCAGGTATATTTAAATAGAACAGATTAATGATAATTTGATGATTGTCTCACCTGGAATTTCCTAATGGCGTCATGCCATTCCTTTGGATAATTCTTTTGAATGTGAGCGACGAGACGACCAGCAGTCTGTCGATCTGATGGAGTGCAATGAGCACAGGTACCCGTGATTAATTCAGGAATCGTCACTATAACACAACAAGAAAAAATGGAAAATCAACAATTTAATCTTTTACATCCTTATCATTCTAGATTATCCTTCATGATAGTCTACCAATTTTTTCAACTAATTTGAAACTAACTACCCTTTTTTTACTCCTGTCTATGACATAACAAAAAAGAAGGTAACACGTTCATTACGTGTATCTCTAACAAGTACTTTGGCATAAGATTTGAGACTTTCTCAATAAAAATGAGTTAAAAAATATTTTGTTACATATTCATCCCTTTATCCATGTCCCTCCACCGTGTCATTACAAATCAAAGGCAAAAAAAGAGGAGAGGAGGGGGGGGGGCTATACAAATCAGACATGCTTTACAATCAAAATGATAGAAAAAAAGTGTCTACGAAAAAACAAGAAGAGAAAAATGGAGTGTATGTTGTGCAATTAAAAATTTATAGGAACAACTTCCGCTCAACTCAGCTCACAGTTAGCAGGAACTGAGAAGCTGTACACATTTTTATATGATACACTTGTTGAGTTTTCCATAGAGAGAGAGAGACAAAGTGAAAAACTGGCTGAAGCGAATCTTTGAGTATGTACTACCCCCTACTTTTTTTTAAGAATGTTGACTTGGTTGACTGAAAAATTATTTCTTTTTTGTCCTCTCTCCCTATTGTAAACCATTTAACTTTTTACAATAGAAAAAAAATCAACGCAGTTTGTTTCCTACGTAGACACTTAATGCATGATAACTCTTTAAATACTCCTTTTTTTAACTATTTTTTAACATGATGATGATGGTGGTGGAATCAAAAGCGAAACCAGGAAGCAAAAAAAGCTCCTTTTTTGTACTCTCTCAACTCTTTTTAACGGTCTATCAAAAATAATTAAAATTATCATGTTAATAGAGAAAGAGATTTTAAAAATACTTTTTTTTAACTTAAGGGACATTAAAAAAATAAAATCTTGAAGATTTACCGATCTGTATTACAAGGATAACTTAAAACTAGAATATTCATAGATAACTCTCTTAAGAATAATTAAATGATAATGTTATTTTTATATACCTTTCAAATATTTCCCAATTCTGTCACAAGGTCCATCATAAACTATACATTTGAGTTGGAATAAAACTGATCTGGGATTCTGAAAATTTTGAAAATAATAACCAAAATGTTTTTAAAAATCACAAATTTAAAATAAATGTAGTTTGAAAAGTTAAATTGAAATTAAATTGTACCTTTAAATAGTTTTCAATATTAATATTCCTAAATTCAGCCGGGACGAGTTGTCTTTTGACTCTGGTGATGGAAGCACCCGATGAGTAATTGACGGCAATGATTGCCAAAATCACAGCAATTAATGTTGACTTCATCATTTAATTATTTCTTTGGTAGTTTATATCACCTTTAATTAAAAAATTAATTTAAATTAAAAATTGAAACTGGTAACAAAACAAAACCAAGATAATACTCCACACACAGGTAAAATTGATCAACTTCTTTTTTTAAATTGGAAGCTTACCTGTAATTATAAGATCCACAATTGTATAGCACTAAAAAATGATTAAAAAACAGAGACTCCTAATAATGGAGGATACACTTTGATAGAAAATAAAATGACGCTGATGGATGTCAGACGGTGAGGAGTGAGTGATGAACTTGGACCCTCCACTCGGCACTTTTATATAGCGGTCTATGATCGGTTCTCAAGAAACTGACGACTATTTACTCCTACTGCTAATATACTACAGCACACCTGGGATCTCCAGAAGAAGAAGGAGGCTTCACATAGAAACAAAACAAGCAATTCACTTCAAGATGAATAGATAGAAGAGAGACAGGGCTAAAGAGAAAAAAAAGAACTTCTTTTTTAGAACTCATTACATAGTGTAGATTACATGAGGTACTCAACTCACCCTTCACATAACAATGTGCAGGAGGAGAGTTAGCAACAACAATATTCCTCATGACTCTTGTGCAAAAAAAACACACATAACCACGTTCACATAGAACAATTGGCCCATCTAATACATATACGCACTCACAGACTCTTACTCTCTTATACCCAGTCCCCAAAGCCTTCACTTTTTTTTGTGCTCCTGTTCACTAGCCACCAACTTAGGTAAACCATCATTACATTGTATTTAATATTAATGTTAGGGACATTAATGACCAATGTTATATCTCTTTTTTCTATATCCCCCATCTTTTTTATTACAACTAAGTAACCTCAGTCATTGTACATACAACCTCAACACCTACAGATAATCATTCAAGACGCTTTTATGATTGTATAATCATACTAAGGATACATTTTTATAGGATGTGTATTTATCCTTAGCTCAACTCTGTTTTTTTTTCTTTTTTTACCTGCTGTGTACTTACCTGAGATTTATGAAAAAAAAATTGCCTCAAGTTTTGAGACCCCCAATGGAATAAATTATTATTTGTCATTGAACATAATTCTATTTTTTGTGTGTATTTTTTGATGTCTAGTTTTAATGAAGAGGATAACTCAATACATTTTTGCGTGAGAAAAGCCTCCAAGGTATGACACTTGAGAGGGAGTTAAATGTTGTATAATATTTTTAGTAATGGACACACACTTTTTTTCTGGCGTGTAGTGTAAGAATAATCTCTTCATTAAATTCAATTGTGTAATTAATACTCAAAAATATATTAAAATTAGAAAAAAAACTTGATTGTCCCTTTTTTTATATCCACGTGGAGGGGCATATTCACAAATGTGTATAAAAAATTGTTGGGAAAGTTCTTGACTAGAAAAAAATTACTCTCGAAACGTTGTGTGTGTCGGCGATCTCATTTTTATGAGACGAGAGATAATAAAACACAAAGATTTTTTTTGCAATATTGCAAATTTTAAACCAAGTTCTAAAATTGAAATATTTTCATTGGGGAGGGGGGGATTTATTTTTGCATAATAAATTTATTTTTTATGCTAATTTTGTCCAGATTATCAAGATTGAGACTTTGATTAGGAATAAAATTTAATTAATTTATGAGTCTCATCTGTACAAATACTAAATTTATGTAGTAGTACTTAAGTACACATCAGAGATAATAAGAGATTAATAAAAACAGTATTTTTTGTGAACAATGTAATTTATGCACACTCTGTTTATTTTTTTATGAGAGTGATGACTCGATTTTAATTTCTTAACATAATAATAATAATAATTTCATACAAGAATTTATTTCGGCAAAAGAAAAAAGAAAAAAAAGAAAAGACTTTGTTGCGTCAATCTTTTTTTTACAACATTTGGCCTTTGATTGCAAAAAATCTTGATATTGCACTTGACTTGATCTAAAGCAAAGAGAAAAATTCTTTTGATAAAGGTTCACATCTGATATAAAGGATAATAGTGCAATGCACAAATTAATGGCCTACACATGTACTTGCATTGCATATGACGTATGTTCAATTATGTACAGTTACGTAATTTACGTAAGTTAAAATGATTCATTATACATATATATATGTATACCCTCTTGAATTTGTTAAGATGCAGAGCATTTGATTTTTTTTCTATCTGTACAAACACAAAAAAACACACCACCACAGATTACGTACAAAACCTCAATTGTCGTCAGAAGACAAACTCAATAAAAATTGCATTACATGTACATACACACAAAGGAGAGATGCTACGCATCAAAGTCTTCTTTGTTCTTCTCTCTCTCTCTCATCGTACGATATAAATGAGATGGTTAAAGTATTCGTCAAGACAAAAAAGAGAATGAAGGTGTTCTCGCTATTGATTACAAATTTATTTAATAGTTAAATAATTAAATGTGACTTTCAAAGATTTGCAAAAGTATGAGTCAGCACATTTACAAATTATTTATTCAAGTTCAAGGCTTGCCCCTCTCTCTCTCATATGAAACAATACTTTTTACTCTCAACATGGTCAAACTATTCACAAGTCTTATTGTCAATGTGTAAATAAAGCAGATACAAATACGCTGTGGGAAGCCCCAGTCAGAGCTAAAATGCCAACAATTTCCGAGAAAAACCTCAATAATAAGTTTATAATGGTCAATCTTAATGGAAGAATCAACAAATAAATGCTCTACGCAAAAAAATGGTACAATAACAAGCGTCACAAGTTTTGTTATAATTACGATTCTCCATTACCTGTCAGAGACGGGAGGGGAAGAGAAAAGTTGAATTCCTATTTAAATATAATTATATTTTTCTTTTGGTGGAACAAAGTCCAACTCTCTTGTGTGTGTGTGTTAATATCATACATTAAAGCAAAATAATATTTTGCAAAGAGAATTATTTTAGAAGAGGGTCGTGTGCATTTCAATGTCCGTCAGCCACACAATTTTGCCCTTTAGCTGTAATTATAGGGAGAGATAGAAAAAGGTCATCTTCATTGCACAAAATAAGAGCTAATTTCTCCACTTTTTTTGTCTCCTTCTTAGAAACCTAGAGCATGGGATAATAATGACTAGATATTTTTCATATATATTTTTTTTTCATAGAAAAAGTTTTTTTCTTGTTTAAAAAAAAGTAGTCGTAGTTAAAATCCAAAATAATAATAATGAAACATGTAAGTAGCATGAGAATTAACCAAGTGCCGCTAAAGTCGGAAGGATTTTCACACACAAATATTAAATGCCCTTGGAGTTTCTTTTCTTCTTCTCTCTTTTTTTGTGTCTCTTTTAAACATTTGTGAATTTCCTTTGAGTCACCATCAACCATCATAATTTATTATTTTTACAAGACGGAAAAATATTGTACACATTTGAAACAAACTTGTAACTGTTACTCTTAATGCCTAATCATTCCACGTTTTATCGTCAACTTTTTAAAACTTTTGCCACATTGCCATCCTATTGTTATTTGTTACTTCCATACAACTTTTCAAGGAAATTGACCAAGTCATAAAAATTATTTTGTACACAAATTTTTTTTGATTCGTCCACACTTTGGCGAGTCTTTTAAGGAATTTTTTTTCTTTATTACATTTTATGACTTATGAATTTAAATGAAATTTCTCATGTGAAAATTAATGAATTTTAAATATTTATTTATTTAATCAGTATGACATTTTAATTACAATCAATAAAAGAGATGATGAAGGGAAACAAATAAAATACTTGTAAATACAACAACGGAAGTTCCTTCTATGTGATGGGCAAACGATTCAGTTGTTGATTCTGTTGGTTTATTTGTTGGAACTGACCCCTTTTCAGTTGTTGGGTCTTCTGAAGTTGGAGATCCAGTAGTGGATGATCCAACAGCATAACCGGAAATGGCTTCAAGGGTATATTTGTTGACTGATTCTAATCCTTCAATGCTGACGTAGATTGTCTGATTGACCTCTACAGCCATAAAATCTTGATCCAGATTTTCGCCGTTGTCACGAGGTTCAATAAATGTTCCAGCCCAAAATAAGACGCCATCATGAATGGCTGATGTCGGATTGGGTTCATCGTATGAATAATATCCCGTCGTCTCCCCCTCCTCATTATCAATAGAGATGGTCATACCTTCGGTAGGGATGGTGAAACTATAAAATCTTTTTTCATTTTGATTGACAGAATCTTGAACAGGAGTATCCATTTCTGGCTTCTGAGTCAATTTACAAGTTTCTGTATTCAATCTTTTAAAGAATTCTGTCAAAAGCTCAAAATTATTTAATGTAAAAACATTTCTTGAAATATTGTAAGCTAATGTTGTCAACTCGACCATGTCAATTTGATCAGTGATTCCAATGGAATAAGAAGAAATTCCCTTTTTGTTTAAAAAGTTGATGGCTGTCACTCCTTGAGGTTTAGATTTTCCATCAGTGAAAATGGTAAAAACTTGTGGAACACCTGGTCTTGGACTTGCTGACAAAAACATTTGAAAGGCTGCCATAATGGCGGAGTTTGTATCAGTTTGCTCATCTGGGTATCTAATTGCAAGGATTTTTTCTTTGATTTGATCAAAACTCAATTTATGATTCAAATCAAAAATTGGATACGCTTCACTACTGTAGACGACGAAACCACTTCGAACATTCTCCATGGAATAAGTTCCTGTAAAATTAAAATGGAATTAATAAAAATATTATACGAATTATTATTAATAATAATAATTTAATGCTTACCAATCAAGTCAATGACAAATTGACGACAAATGTCAAAATTGTCCGGATTATTTAAATTGACACTACTTGAGCCATCCAAAACAATGACCAAATCCATTTTGCCACTACAGACAACTGTTGAATTAATTAATTCTTCCGTTCTATTAATAAAAGTCTGGTCATTCTCTGAATCACGATCATTGTAATGGTCATTCCAATATTTTCCTTGTTCCTTCAAAGTTTGAGGGATGGGTTGACCTATACTTTCAATAAAAAGTCGAGCAGCCAATCCAGAATACAAAGGTTTCAAAAGGTCATTCCAAGTGACATCAGCCCATTTAATTTTAAATTGTGTTTCAATATCTTGATGATATTTAGAAAGACTTGAATGTTTTGAATCGTCAAACTTTGTTTTTCTGACATCCCAAATCCCACCATAATAATCTGGAGCAAAGGTCAAGTTACTTTCACCGTCTCTTGTTTCGACGTAGGCAACTCTCCGAAAAAATTCGTGGTCATCTTCTGAGAAAATATTTCTGAAAATGATAAAATCCTGTTCAGACTTGCATAAACAGAGAGACTTTTGTATAAAATGAATAAAAAAAGAATTTTTTAATGGTTACTAACCTCACTTTGTCTACCACAGCCTCCACTACATCCCTTCCCACAGTTTTTTCTATTAGCGTGTAGTCTACAGCTAAACTGAGGTTTAATGTAATTATTAAAATTGTTGTCAGTAAGAAAAAATTAAGTGAAGTCATTTTAAAGATCAACTTCTTTTTTCAAAACAATTAAACTAGCAATTAGACGGTTCACTTATTAACTGAAGGTATTTTTCATGTCCTCACAATTATGTACAATGGAGAATATAAAATAATTGATATTTACTAGTTCAAATAAATATAATTGTGTGATCATCACTAAAAAACGTGTGGTCAATGTTAAAATTAGATTAATCTCAAAAAATAATTTGGTATTGACAAGACCTTGCATAATAAATTAACCGTGTCTGATATTCTTATCAATTTTTTGTAATCCTTGTAAAATGTACATGTTTTGTTTGACATAACATGAATTTATTCAAGGGGAAACAATAAGCTTACAAATCAATTACATTTAATTTATTTGTCAAACAAGAGAGGATAAGATTTGATTGATGAGTTGATGAACAAATTACAGACAGGACAAATTTAAATTTTGATCCCTTTGATGAAAACAACAACAAAATCAAGGCATTCTTGCTACTACTGGTCATGTATATATTTTTAAATTAAGTACCTTTAAAATGTTTTTTGACTCAATTGATTGAATTTATGTAAAACTAATAATTACTGTGTAATTAATTTCGTAATTTAATTTTGATGATGTAATGCCTCAAATTAGAATTATATCCAAATTCCAAAGTCTCTAGTTGAGTATGAAATGGAAAATTGTAAATTCTAGGAATTGAAATGAAATGAACTCAAGTGGAGTTATGGGATGGAATTTATAGTTGGAAATTTTAATTAGATGTCAGGAATAGAATTTAATTTATCCCTTTGAGCCCGTCGGTCAGTGCCCGTAGAGCTGAACTTTTGGCATTAATTTAGTGGTTTGATCTTTGACAAAGGTTGCTACGTCTGGTTTATCTTTTTCATGATGAACAACAAGTGTTTAGAATGTAAAGAAGACAACAAAAAAAACGAGGAATGTTGGGGGGGGGGGGTCTTTATTAATTCTTTATAAAAATGTGATGCTGTAGCTTGACAATTGTTTGAATTTTGTGTGATGTTTCACATCAATTAGAATTTTGAGCATATGTACTAATAAGTAGTTTAAATTATTTAATATCCAAGTAAAATTATTCTCAAAATTGTAATTAAATTAAGTGTACAGTATTTACAATCATAATGAGGCTACTTATAAAAATAGTGAAGATGCTGGCTTGCATGTGATGGGCAAAAGACTCTGTTGTTGGTTTATCAGTGATCGGGTTATTTGAAGTTTGAGTCGGGTCTTCAGTAGTTTGAGACGGGTCCTCTGTAGTTTGAGACGGGTCCTCTGTAGTTTGATCTTCAGTTGTTGGCAATTCAGTTGTAGTTTGTCCAACAGCATAGCCAGTGATAGCTTCAAGACCATATTTATTGACTGATTCTAACCCTTCAATGCTCACATAAATTGTCTGGTTGACCTGTGCATCCCTTTTACGTGGTTCAATAAAAGTTCCAGCGTAAAATAAGACGCCATCATGAATGGCTGATGTCGGATTGGGTTCATCGTATGAATAATATCCCGTCGTCTCCCCCTCCTCATTATCAATGGAAATGGTCATACCTACTGTAGGGATGGTGAAACTATAAAACCTTTTTTCATTTTGATTGACCGAATCTTGAACAGGAGTATCCATTTCTGGCTTCTGTGGAATCTTACAAGTCTCACTATTCAATCTTTTGAAGAATTCTGTCAAAACCTCGAAATTGTTAATTGGGAAAACATTACTATTTATATTGTATGCCAACTGATTCAATTCATCCAAATTAACATCATCTGTTATGCCAATGACATAAGAAGAAATTCCAGCTTCTTTCAGGAATTTTATGTTGCTGACTCCTGGTGAAGTGGACTCTCCATCCGTGAGAATTGTAAAGACTTGAGGGACCCCATTTCTTGGGGTTGATCTGTTGAACATGTCAAGAGCTGCCAAGATGGCTCCATTGGTGTCTGTTCTATCATTTGGATATTCTGTTCCAGCAACAATAGTGGCAAGATCGGCAAATGTATAATTATTATTCAATTCAAAAATTGGCTCTGATTTTCTACTGTAGACAATAAAGCCACTTCTCACATACTCCAAAGAATAAGTCCCTGTAAAAATTATTAATTCAATTACATAATTACCTGTAATTAATTGAATTGTTAGAGAATTAATTATATACCCAATAAAGCAGTGACAAAGCTCAAACATGTTTGGAAATTATTTGGATTATTTTCATTGACACTACTTGACCCATCCAAAACAATGACCAAGTCCATCTTGCCACTACATGTTGCTGTAGAATTGTCTAATTCATCGATGGCATCATAAAAAGTTGTCTCATTGTACTCATCTTTATGATTGTAGTGTCTATCCCAGAATTTACTTTGTTCATCTTTCGTCTGTGGAATGTCTTCCCCTTTACTTTGAATGTAGAGTCGAGCAGCCAGTCCAGAATACAAAGGTTTTAAAAGGTCACGCCATGTGACATTCATCCAATTTATTTTAAATATGGAACTGATATTTTGATGAAATGAAGAGAGACTCGTGTCTTGAGAGGCATCAAAGAACCGTTCACTCACCTGAGAAATATTATAGTACATACAATGTAAATTAAGGTTCTCTATCCTATTTTGACTTTTGACCTTTGACTCACCTGCCAAATACCTCCATAATAACCTTCCGGAAGGAAAGTTTTATTACTTTCTCCATCACGGGACTCGACATAGGCTACTCTCCGAAGAAATTCGTAGTCTTCATCAAAAATAGCTGAAGAACGAATTTTTTCTACAACAGCCTCAACAATTTCTCTCCCCACTTTTTTCTCGACAAGAGTATTGTCTATGGCCAAAGTTAAATTAAGTATTGTTATTAAACAAAAGGTCACTGTCAACAAGACTTGAGTGGACTTCATTTTTTTAAAAAAAAATTTAACACTGGATTAAATCCACAAAACTTGATTTTAAATGAGACTATTTGTAATGACTTTTAATTGAATTCTCATGAGGCTCACTGTTGAGTGAGTTGTGGGAGCGAAATAGTCTGATGGAATTTTGATTAGCAAATATGTATATAAATTATTTAATATAAATTTATGCATGTCAATTAAGGTAAGGATGAAAAAATCAATAGTGCAATTATCATATCTAGACATCCAATAGATATAGAACAAAGAAAATCAATGTCACAAAGCTTGACAGCTGATACCACTAAACCCAAATGGGTTAATCTACATTTTGTATGGACAACAAGAGCTCAAGATATAGACTAAAGGATTGGTGATATCATCAATATTTAATAGTAAATATTTTTAAAAATAAAAAGTTTATTGTATTTTAAACATTTAGGTATATATTGTCATACTCGTCAACTATTAGCTCTCTCAGACAGGAGTAATTGGGCTGCATCCGAAAAGTTCATGACCAATGCATTGGAATGGAGATGAATGGGAGTGTAGGTAAAAATCCTTTTACGTTTAGTCCCATAATAAGTGAGCATTGTTCCATTGAAAGGACCCACGGGATATTTTTTGAGTTGGGGATAAAATCCAGGATGATTGAGAATTTTTGTAAAGTGAATACAACTTGGAATAGATATACGAGGGAAAAATTTAATTGTTATTTGTCTTAACTCTGCTTCTGTCACCTGTACACAAAAACAAGATGAGAAATACTGAAAAATTACAGGGGAATTAAAATAATGAGACTAACTGTGGCAAAATAAGTAATTTTTCGAAGAATGTCAGGACGAGAGAAAATATCAATAATTTCATCATCCACAATCCAAGTTTTGAACACATCAACACAATCATCTTGTAAACCTTGTGGAATGAATTGAATTTCACATAAATCATTTTTTGTTGACTCTGATGGTGGGGCTAAATTAATTCTTAGCCAGTATGGAATTTTACAGGGAGTTTCATCTGTCATTGTTTTATCATCTAATATTATATACAGTCTACTTAATTGATTCACATCAATCTCCAATTTGGCATACTTTGCTTTTGTACAAGAATTTTGTTGACCTAAAATTAAGAAAATTGAAATAGTTTTATGTGTTTTACATTTTAATTATTATTTTGTGTTATTTATTACCTATAAAAACAGAAGAATGTATCCGAAGAATTTGTAAGGCCCAACATTCCTTTAATATTTTCCTCAAATTCTTTAGAGTAATTGGTTGAGTGAATTCAACTTGTTTAATACTACTCGCCACAAAGGATAAACTTACAGTAAAATTTTGTAGTAGTAAACCAACAGTTATACTTTGAGATGCTTTGAAATATTTAAAATCTTTTTTTGACAAATTGAGATCACCATCACTAGCCACTTTCCTTTTTATTTTTTGACTCCAAGGTAATTGAATTCCAGGACTCCATGATCTTGACACATTTACATCATTCAATATTATGTTGAATATAAAATGTGCTTCAATTGTCTCTTTTATAGAATGACATATTAAACGGAAGGTCAAGAGTTCTGACTGCGTCAGATTTTTCAGTATTTGACATTGAAGCTAGATAATCATCATCAATATTTATACCATTATTTTAATATAGTTTATTTAATGATTTATTTGTGTTACTTTTATTGGGATGGTCTCAAATGAATTTCCAGTTAATTTCTGTGCACTTGAGACAGGAGATTTTGGAGATGGTGGTGTGGATAATGAATAAGATTTAAAGCTAAAAATATTTTTATAATGCCGTACACTTGTACTTTTCATCTCTTTGTGTAACTATACAAATCTTTAAGATTTTGACACTTTTGTGTTGTTATCATAACATGAATTTTAATTACAAAGTATAGTAACACAATGATACCGACCCATGTCAAACGGAGTTGGTAATAATGCAAAATTATACGGTTTTTGAAGATTTTTTCGGTGATTTTGGGACATTGACATGACCTCTGTGTCTTTATGTCATGAGAGTGATAATCATTATTATTTTGACCGTTTCCTTTGTTTTATCAGAAAAATTTTCTCAGTTACTCTAGCAAAGAAAAGGCCACAGTGTGGAACTATCGACTGGGATTTTTGTGGCGGGGGCTAACGTCGTTTTGAACAGTCCTTGCAATTTTTTTTATCAAAGTCAAAAAGTAAAATTGTGATTTAATTTATTTAAAAGATAACCTTTTTGGACAGACTTTTTTTGTGTGATATTAAAACCATGGACGATTTAGGATGTCCTCGTTGTAAAACTACAAAATATAGATCACCATCTTTAAAGTTAATGGTGAATGCTTGTGGCCATGCACTTTGTGACAGTTGCATTGAGCTCTTGTTTGTAAAAGGTAAGAATTTATTTTAATAAAAATGATTTTTTCTTAAAATTTTATCATATACATCTTCTCTGATATGTGAGTATTCTGTTTGTACGCGCGTATATGAGTATAGTCTTAATCCACGAGTGTTGTAGAAAAATCAATATTATTTTATCATGGGATATACCGGTAAAGGATAAAGCGCAAGGAGGCTGGAAAATATTCTTCTGGGTGTTCATTCGATTTGAAATAATTTTATGATTAAGACGATTATATTATGATATTACTATAGGTTCGGCAGCATGTCCCGAATGCGGGGTCGTTCTCCGTCGTGCTGGTTTCCGGATTCAACTTTTTGAAGATGTTGGTGTAGAAAAGGAACTCGACATACGCCGTCGTGTCCTCAGAGACTTTAATAAGAGAGAATCGGACTTTCTATCCCTCAGAGACTATAATGATTATTTGGAAGAGGTACGTTTACATTCATCCATCTCTTTATGATCTATTCCCTTTAATACTCGTCATTTTCCATCCTTCATCGTTGACTGCATAGATAAGTTTAAACGGAGTTACAAGTCGAATGTTCTTGAATTTATTTTTGATGAGTTTATGTAACGTATATGACACCATTTGAATTTTATTCCAAAAAAAGAAAAAAAGAGTTGTGGGATGTGACTTGACTTCGAAATGAGGAGAATTGTATAAAAAAGAATTTAATCTACATATTTTATGATATTGTCGAGTAAAGGATAAATTGTATGACGTAATGAATTTAGATCTAAATGTAGATACAAAATGAAAGAGGATGAAGAAAATTAGATGACATAAATATAGAAAACATTATTTTGACATATTTTTTTTTATATTTTAATTTTTTTTTTTTTTTTTTTTTGATGGATCATTCTGCAGGTGGAAGAAATAATATTCAACTTGATGCATAACATTGATATAGTGGGGACAAATCGAAAGATAGAGCAATATAAAAAAGAAAATCGTGAACAAATTTCCAAGGGAAAAAGTCGGCCAAGTGAAGAGTTGCTAGAATTGGAAGCAATTATTGAGGAAGAAAAACTTCGCTCTGAGCACTTACATCGACAAAGTTTGGCTCTAGAGAAGGAAGATAAATTGCGTAAAATTAAGACAAGGGAGGCGCTCATTGACGACCTCATGTTCTCCGACACAGATGCTAAATCAATAGTTGCCTTACACAAGATAGATACGAATGCTATGAAGGAGACAGAGCTTAGGATTGATGGAATGAAAGTATCAGCAGAAAATTTAGCCCCATCCTCAGCAACAAGTACATCCTTACTCTCTCAAGGCACAGGAGGTCGACCACAATTTTCCTCTGGCATCCAGATTGGCAGCCGTGCTCAAACCGTATTTCTTCCTGTCCCTAAAACTGAAGAAATCCCACTCTATCAGCATTGTGAGCTTCATCTTGACTTTAGTGGTCCCAGAATTCCTACAATGGAAAGTTTTACGCATAATAATAGCAACTATCTTGCTTTTGTCAAAGCTGCCACCATTTCTGAACGAGCTGGTGGTTTTCATTCTAAAGTTGCTTGTAGAAGAGCCCTTCAAGATGCCTTCTCAGATATTGGTTTTCAACAAAAAGTAAGTAAGTTAAAAACTAACCCCCCTAGAACTGAGCCTATGGATTGCTCTTGACTGAATCTTCCCATTACTCCTGATAAGTTTAATCATCTTCCAACCCCTCCTCTCCCCATAGGACTATCTATTTAGTACATACCTTTTTTTGTATTTTTATATATTACAATGTTATATGCTCCTATGAAATGAAGTGAAAAAAATGATTCATGGCAAGTACCTTTATGAATTTAATTAATTTAATTTATGGAAGTAACTGATTTAACTTATTGTTAAAAAAAGAAGAGAGAGAGAGAAAAAAAAATGAATTTACTAAAGTGAGATAGAATTTATTTATATATAAATGCAATGAAGAATGAAGTAAAAAATGCAAAAACTTAAATTATTCGAATAAATATTTATTGAAGGTACAACATTTTTGTTTTTTTTGACGACCATCCAGTAGTGTCGTTCTCTTATTATTCCGTAATAATATTAATTAGTAATAATAATTTTTAACCAACAAAGATATCGTTTTAGTAATCATAACTTATTACATATTATGTACATTGTGGCTCTTTTTTTTGCTCTTTGTCATTCTCTTTACAAAATCATCCCCTTCTCAAGCAGTGTAATTAGTAGAACATAAGTAGTGAATGGATTAATACAACTTGAAATAAATGGGAAAAGAGTTTTAGGGTGAAATTTTAAGTGCGTTTAGGACCATACCAACTTCGTTTGTAGAGGGGTAAAATGACAAGAAATACAGCAGATGAAATGAATGTAACAACAAAGAAAATCCAAAATAAAATTTTATCAATAGCTTGAGCCACCAATCGCCATTCTGCAACTAAAAGGTTTTGGGCTTCAATTTCTTCTTGTTTGACAATCAAATGTTTTATGGACCTTAAGAGTTCTTCTTGGACATCACTTGGAGGAGGATGAGAGGGTGGACCGTCCTTACCAACACGATCAAAAGTTTCCACGGAGCTGGCAAGTAAATCTTTAGTTGTGTCCAGAGTACGTGGGCCACCACTAGGATTATCATTGGTTTGACTGGTCGTGGATGGAGGTTGTGGGGTTTTATGATGAGGTTGACGGTTTTGAATCTGACGATGATGTAGAGTAGTATTGTGATGATGTGAATGGTGTGGATGGTAATTAATGGCACCTGCGGACGACCTTGTAGATTTGGAGAAATTGGGGCTTTCATTAGTCACTTCTGTGGAAGAGCACTCGCTAAGTGGCTCCTTTATCACGTCCATTTCTTCAAGTGCCGCTAAATGATGATCACTTTCACCAAGTCCTTTAATACCTGAACTACCGTTAGTACCACTAACCGTGCCCATGGAGACCACATTCACATTACTTGTATAACCCTCCCCAGAGTGACGGTTTGGGGGTAAATTTATATGCCCCCTCTTCAAACTTCCACTCCTTGGCTCTCGATGATGAGCTGGGATGAGCCAGGATTTTTGTCGAATTGAACTCAAATTCGTATGAAATCTCTTCTCATTTGGCAGGAAACATCTATAAAATCAAACTCACATATTAATATTGTCCATCATGTATGACATGATATATATATCAATGTGTAATATCTTAAATCAATATTATTGATTTGTAAACCTCCTCCCATTTTTAATTCATCCTTTTCTCTTGTCACTCATGTACCCCCCCCTCCCCATCTCACCCGTTTAAAGTCAATATTTAAATTTAATTTTCAAATGTTTAAACAGATACTCTCCAACATAAAAGGAGCCAGTTCAAAATAGAAAAGGGATGAGAGAAATTCTACCTTTACCTACAGCTAGTAAAGTGCCTTAGTACTGTCTAGACACATTGGATATCCAGTTCTTGTTGATTGAATGTGTACACACATTCCTTTTGGTTCATTCTCTAGTGTACAATTTTATGTTTCAGTAAAATATCTACAAATATGCACCACCAATTTTGTCTCCCGAAAGTGTTTCAAGTACATGCACGTTCTACGTATTTATGTTACAACCAACTGTTAAATAGTTGATACAATTTGTAGGAACTTGAATGGAGGAGTGACACTGTGTAGCATCATATGTAAAATAAATGTCCCCCGTCACTTTTTTGACACTGCATCGAGTTTGAAGCTCCTTTTCTTTTATAAAGAAACTTTTCAACACTGTGCCAGGAGTAAATAAGGAGGAAAAAAAAAGTTTTTTGCTTTCCCTTTCTTCATTCCTTTTCTCATGTCTTTTTGTGTGTGTCATCACAAATTCTCTTTTTTGCTTATAAAATGCAAATTTATTTAGTTTCTAAGTTGCATGCATAAAATTTTATGTATATTACTTTTATATAGAAAATAAGAAGAGTCTTTTAACAGACTTGGTCAAATATTCATACCCAAAAATTTTACAAGTTTCTCTCACCCGATGCAGAAAGCACAGCGGAGGAAGGGGGGATATTGTAATATTAATTAATTATCATTTCAGAGAAGTTAATACAGTGTACACATCGGAGCATAATATTGAGCTATTTTAGTGATACATCAACTGTGAATTTATGCCGTTTACCTACATAACGTACTACTTAAATACTTTAGCTGTACAAATTTTGGGGGGTTTCTCCTCCTCAAGCGCTCTTCTTTATGTGGAATAAAGTTTAGGGAGAAAGTTAGAGAAAATCGTTGGCGGAGAAAATTTTGAGAATTTTAGTTCATTGTTTTGGTTTTGCTGTTTAGGTTTTTAAGGAGAAGAAGAACGTTTGGAGTTTTTCAAAAAAAATTATATGTACAGCCTACATAGTTTCCACAGTCCAAAGAGCCCACACAAATTTGAGGAAAAAGAGTCGTATATTTTTATGTCCCCAGGGGGGATTTTATAAGCTAGAGAGAGACTACCATTATATTTCACTTAATGCCACCCAATTGCTCTACCTGAATTATTTTCTATTGCTTTGTATACACACACAGAGAGAAAGAGAGAGAGAGAGAGAGAGAGAGAGAGAAATGACTAGAAAATGATTCGTTTGTATTGGTCACGGATCTTTTGCTGTCTGGATTCCCATATTTAATTACATTAGCATGTGCCCTATGGCGGAAGATTGTTATTATTATTTATCTCCATGAAAAAATATATTTTACTGTTTGTACTATCTTTCTACTCGTGCCATGGAGTCTCATGGACAAACTTTTCCCCCTCGTAGATTTTCCAAGTACTTTTGTTACCTTCAACTCTCTCTCTCGCTCTCTGTATAATGAGCTAGAATGTGTCAAAAAAATGAGAGAAAGATGAGTAAGACTTTTTTCTTTTGTGTAATAAAAAAGGAAGAAACTTTATATAAAAGAAAATGAAGTCGTCTAAAATATAAATGTGGAAAGTACAACAACAATTCCAAGTCATGATACATTACTCTCCATCCAATGATTTTCAATTATTCTTTCTCTCTACAATTTTAAGTCTCTCTAAGAAAACGTTTGAGGATTTCTTGGAAAAGGAGGCAAACATGAAACACGAATCAGTTTTTCATTCAGTTCTCCACTTGGACTCTCCATCTCTTTCTCTGTCCTCGTTTCAATTCCAATTTCATTCTTTTTTTTCAAAGCTGATAAAAAAAAGAAAGAAAAAAAATGGTGGTAACAAACAAAGAAGTGAAGATGGAAAAGTAAACAAGAGCAATTTTGATTTTTTTTAGCTCCAAGCATTCATTGAAAACTCCCATCGGCTCCTGCCCTGAGTCTCCAAGAGAGAGATAAAAAAAGGACCATTTTTCTCAAACTTGACTCTTTTCGAGTGTACTACACAGTATTTTGAAGAGGGGGGGGGGATATTACAAAACTGGATGTTGAAAAAACATTAAAAAGGCAATGGTAAGATTACATACGGTTGAGATGCATACAAATGCAAGAGAAAATTTTGGTGAAAGTGGAGAAAGCCTTTATATCCATGTAAATAAAAAAGTTTTACTCTCACAGACTCCTCCCTTGCCCCCCACTAAAAAGAGGGAGAAATTGAGTAATATTCTACTACATATATTTATTCTGAATCTTTACATTTTCTTGCTCTTTTGTAATAGAGAGAGAGAATGAAGATTACTTGTATGGTTAACTATTGTAAAGAGGAAATGTTAAGAAAGACTATTCAAGGCCATTGGGGAATCATTTGGCCGTATTGTGCATATTTTCTTTTAGCTTTTTGTAAGAGCTCTTTGACAAAAAAAAGAGAAAGAGTCAAAGTTTGCCTGGAACCATTCATTTTTTTCTCTTTTCTCGTCAGTTTGTTTACCAACAGTTGACTCTTCTTTGACCCCATGAACAATGGTTGAAAGAACCCCAAAGAGAAAGACATGAAAGACAATTTTCAATCAAATGAGTTTCAAAAGAACATGTCTACCCCCACTAGTCCTACTTGAGCCCTTGTATTTGAAAAATACTTGTGTGAGTCCACATGAGGGAATACTGGAGAGGAGATGACCAAGGATTTCCCAGATTTTATTATTTACTTTATTTTTAAAAGACTACAAAACAGTTTGTTGAAAAAAAATCAATTTTCTAACCTCAATCATAATGAAAAAAATAAGATTTATCTGTAAGATTCAATCAACTTTTTATATCTATGTATTTATTCTATTCTTCATTATTTGACCTATTTCTTTTCCTTTTTTGACCTCAGGCTTGCCGTGCTGTACTAAAGGACATAATAAAAGTGGAAAAACAATTGAAAATATTTGGCAATAAACTTTCTCTCTCTTCATGAAATCGTAATAAGGTCGAGGAAAGATGGTTCAAAGAGATTAGAATTTTAGTTAAATTTCAACTCTCTGATATGGTTGCAAGGAAATGGAGTGCAGTCATGGATAAAATTTTCAAGGAAATTAATATCATTTTGTTGGCCCAAGAGAAACTCGACCTTCCTTCCTTCCTTTTTTTCTCTCTTGGTCCTCCGTCCTCCATTCCCCGGGTTTTCTTCTCCTCATTTTCCTTTCAAATTGGATGAGACCTCACCTTATCCCTCCTTTCTCAACGAGTTTGAAAAGTACCAAAAATGTGGGTTGTAAAATACATTTACAGTCTTGAATTTTTCATGTAAATTTTCACGCCCCCTCCTCCTCCGCTTCGGATATTTCACAACAACATGAACAAATACCCGAAATTTCAGTCAATGTAAATAAGATTTGTCATCCCAAGTGAGGTAACAATCTTAAAAAAATAGAAAGGGGGGGAGGCGAGGGGGGAGGTTACTATTGTCTCATGTAATATCTGTAGGAGTAGTTGAAGAAAAATTCTTGCTGTTATCTTCAATAAATCAGTTGGCCTTTGCAAGAAAAAAAGGAGGATGATTTTCTGCTTATTTTTGTTGTTGATCAAATCTAGGACAATTTTTTTATGTAGAGATAAAGCCAAAGTCTATTATTTGAGTGGAGGAGGCACCCCCTTCTGTACAGACAGTGCGTATGATGAATGACATGTCAAAGGGAAGCCACAATATTGTAACAAAGGGAATGTCCTTGGTTGTGTTTTTGTGGTGGAACTAATGTGATATGTGTCAGTATAGAGAGAGTAATGAGCTGGAGACAAATAATTTATTGTTTTGTGTGTAAAAATAAACTCTAAGCAAAAAAAACAAGAATAATATTTATAGTTACCTGAGCCAAGGTGGCACAGGGCGTACTTGTGGTCCTAAATAATGCTGAAAAAAAAAGAATACACAATTTTATGATACATGACAAGTCTTATTTTTTTATATCATTTTCATGTTAGAAAGTGAACAAGTTGATGGGATAAGCTCAAAAAAATGTACCAAGTTAAGGACTACCACTGTCACTATGACAGATACAGATGTGATGGCCATGACAGCCGTCAGGTAAATGCCTAGAAAAATATATATATAAAAAAATAAAGTTAAACATTTTTCTCTTTCTTATTCTTTGAATCTGTAACTCCATCCTTCCATGGACACAACAAATGACTTTTTCTTGAACTGGACTTATACACCAAAGCTTTGTATAGAAAATGGTCTGTGTCTTGTATTGAAGAAGAAAACAAAACTTGTCTATTGAATTTTTTTTGGAGGGGTTGAAGTGGAGATTCACTAAAAGAAGATGAAGTGCAAAGAGAGACCATTATATTGGTCAAAGTCAAAGAAAAAAGTCAAAACAAGAGGCCATCATTACTTACACTGTTAAGGTCACTTCTCAAAAAGAAGGAGAGGGTTGAGGTCTGATAAATGAAACTCAAAGAGAGAGAGAGGAAAAATGGGAGAGACACAAAAAAAACTATAGAATTTTCTCTTTCCATTTCATCTTCGATGAATCTTCTTGTTCTTTCTCACAGATAATAAAAAATGCTATTAGGAATGGAGAAAAGAATGAGGACTTTTTTTTTGGCTCCATCCAACATTTACACACGTGTAGTTCTCGCCTAAGGGAAAAAAAACTATCTGGTCTATCTGGTGTCGGTCCATTATATGGAGTTCTACATCTTTCAGTGTACAAAATGAGGAAGTAAAGGATTTGTAAATGAAAGGGATTGAGGGGGTTTATTTTTTTTATTGCATCAACTTTGAGGTATCCCTCTCTCTCGTCCTCGTTTAATAGTGCCGAAAGGAAGGAGAAAACTAGTTCCTTTCATGACAATGAGCCCTACTTTTAGTTGACTGGACCAGGGGATAGTGTTAGTTCTATGTATTTTTTGTATAGGGGAAAAATATGTGAGGGAAAGTATTATTTAATACTACTTTCACATGCGTCTGTTTATGTCGTCCGTATTTTCCTTTATTCCCCTCTTTTTATTCACTTTATGTCCCCACGAGCATAAACTTGATTATTTTGGGTATGACTGTATCCCCCCCTCACATCTTATAAATTTTATGTGGGATAATGCAGATTTTCTTTCTTTTTTTGCAGTAATTAAATTTAAATGTAATTCTTTTGTCTGTTACTGTAACCCTCTTTCTCCATTATTTTTCTTCTTTACCTATGAGAGGAATGGACTCGGACGTCTCTGGCATTTTTTCCGCAATGGCCAACATGAAGACAGAGAAGGCGAGAAGAACGGTGATACCTGAGTAAATAAAATAATTATTTATTTAAATTAGAGATGGAGAGATGGAATGGAGGAAATTGTTTGGTCATATAAATTTGTATGAGGAGAACAACAAAGTTTAACACACCCAATGCAATCTTCTCTCCAGAGTCTGGAGGAAGGCAAAAGACGAGGAGAGTTAAAACTGACAGCATCATACAAGGCAGAACCACGTTGTAAATATAGTACCTAAAAATAAATAGACAAAAACTTTCTCATCTCATTCTCATCCTCATCCTCAATCCACAGACACATCAACATCATCCCACCTGCACAAATCACAAACTTTCATCTGGTTTTGAGTTATGACTCTTTAAATCTCTCAGCTAGTCTTCTCTCCCTTTTTTTACAGACTTTTTTTCCACTATTTTTATAGAGTTTGATGTGAAGGAATAAGATTGACTTGATGCTGAAATTTATCTTTTACAATTTTTATCTTCTTTTTTTCTACAACATTGTAAAAAAATAGTCATATTGTTTCACCTCATACTTAAAATAAATGAATATCATAAACGACTAGAAATACTCTTTTTGGACGTCTTCCAAAAAATGAAAGAGTCTCATAATTATTTGAATTTTTTTTTTAAAAAAATATAATAATGGAATCATGAATAATAACTAAAAAATGAGAAGAAACCTGTATAAATTAAAATGTATTTAAATAATATAAAAAAATACAATAACATTAATATTTTGGTTAAGACTAAAGTGACTTTTCATAAATGTAGGTTGCCCCCTAAAAATAAAGAGAAAGAAGAAGAAAGCCATAAAATTGTATTTAAAATTAGATTTAGAGAATTTGAAATTATAATGTCAGTCTAAGTCAATAGAGTAAGTATACTCAGAGGGCCCTATAGAAAAGAGTAGATTAGTTGAAATAGTTGGGTTATAGCCAAAATGGAAAATATCGAGCGGTATCCTACACTGGTGCAGGTATTGGGATGAGTTGATGATTAATTGCTGATTATTATACAGTGAGTAAATGCGTGATCTGTGTTGAGGTAAAGGGTTCAAAGTGTTGAATAACGAGGAAGTAGAGGAAGGGGGAGGAGTGGGGTGGGGGTTTTAAAAGGACGACAGAGAAAGACTCACAGCGTTTTACGACGAATGATGAGAGTAATGGTGACATCAGGGAAAGGTTCCGGGCAGCAACTAAAAAAGAGACAGGAGGGAAGAGAGAGAAAATATGGGAAGACATCAAAGAATGAGAATGAAGACAACAACTAGTTTAGCTTCAATTAAATTCAAGAGTGTTTTCATTATGGAGAGAAAAACAAGGATTATTTCAATTTACCTATAGTAGACGACATTTCGTTGCAATTCCGCCGTGAGCAATTCCCACTCACCATTGGAAACATAATTTGATAAATCAACGGAACTCGTTCTGTTCATGACGTCCACCTATAAAATCCGTACAGAGGTTCAAAGTGAGTACTCAAATTTTCACAAAGCACATTTCCATCCACCATTAACCATCATACAAAGTCATTCTCCCCACCCTCCCAACTAACCCACAACGTAATAATGGTTAATGCCTTTGAATTTCTGTGTAGTTAAAAGCCAGAATTAAATCCAATTTCCTGATTTTCCTCTCCTCCCCACTCATATCCCTCCATCTTCATATTGTGAATCTGTTTACACTTTACATGTACAATATAATGGGAATGTATGCACAAGACTTTGAACCATCATATTAATCTCTCTGCTTTCTCTTTAGCCTCAAGGAGGGGGTGAGGGCAAATAATTTAAATTTGGAAAATTTTGAATCTCTTCAAGTTTTCTATCAATGAGACTCATCAATGGAGAAAGGTAGTCTATAGAAAATTTGTGCGGGGGATGAGTCAAGGCAAGAAAACTTTGGAGTAAATTATCTACCTTTGTAGATAAATAGCTAATCGTACCAACACAAACTCCCTTAACCTCACCTCATACTCATAGAAGGAGAAAGTGGAGGAGACTGTAAAGAAGAAAATCTCTTTTTCCTTATCTTATCCAATTGACGTATGAGGACTCATGGGACAGAAAATCTCTTTACTTTGTACAAAACTTGCTCATCCTTCCCCCCTTCCATTTACAAATTACCCTCTACTATCCTCACTCTAACCAACAATTCATCAACTAGAAAGTAATCTTGTCTGCATTTTACTCATTGTAAAAGATTTCTATCTCAATTACCATCCCCCTCCGCTAGTTTCTATGGAGTCTTTGTCCTGGAAGAATTTCATCCCATCTCCTCAACCACATTGTTGCCACACTATTACAATCAACAGAATAAAGATCAACGTTTTGATCAACATGGGTCACTCCAAACTTCAAACTAGAGAGGCCACCATTTTTTTGCAGACCAAAAGTTTAATGTAAATTCAGCAAATAATTTGAAAAAACTTTCTCCAAAAAAAGTCTTTTTTTTCTTTCTTGAACAAAGATTAGAATATGATTACTTTTACATAAAGAAAAAAAGAGGAGGAGGGGGTGGAATTATAAAATGGAAAGTTAAATGCAGAGACTTGAGGTGAATAAAAAAAAGAGGAAATACAATATTTTGTTCATTGGATAGAAAAAACCCTTTCAAGTCTTAGCACGTCTTAGGAAGACAAAGTTAAATCCACACATTCAGAAAAAGGAAGAGGGAGGGGGACTTGACTTTAAGTTGAAAAGTCAATGGATCAATACGAAGGTGATTTCAGTTTGCATTGCAAGTCAAGTAGAGGAAATTAAGACGTCAGAATGGATGTCAAATAGTAAAGAAGAACTAGGGAGAAAGTTGGACAAAAAAAGCCCCCTTCTTCAAGTCACGTTACTATACACTATAATACACTGTACTTTCACTACCAAGGGGAAAAGTCAAAAGGAAAGTTCATCTGTTGTATAGAAAACTTGGTATGATTTATTTCACTCAAAGAAATATATACTTCACTCCTGTCAATGTCCTGTATCTGTACAAAGAATAAATAGGATGGAGAGGAGACTTTCTCCCTTCTTTTATTTATTTTCAATAATTGTTCCACCCCTTCCATATTCAATTGCCCTTTACAAGACAGACCTCGACATGTTTTTTGCCCCATTCCTACACATTTTTATTGTAATGGCATGTGCAATCCTATGAAAATTCTCTTTGATGGTGATTGTGGGGAAAGATATATACCTTGCAAAATAAATATGAAGAGGAAATAAAGAAATATATTATCATATGTATGTCCTCCATGTCTCTATATGGTGTTGAAGTTTAATCTTTCTCGTAGATCTCCCCCTCCCTCCCCTTCTCTACCATTCCCCGTATGGTAATGTGTGGTATTACCTTTTTTTATACAATTGCTCCCACTACTAAACATGCATAAAATACCCAAATCGAAATTGATGTGTCGTCATGCTTCCTTACTGTTGGCTAGAGATAGCAAAAGAATAATGAATGTTCCAATTCGATTTGTAGAGATATGTGATTTGGATTTTAAATAATGGCACACTACCCCCCTCCCTCTCCTTCTCATCTCTATCTAAATATTCCAATTTTGACTCCCCCCCAAAAACTTGTCTAGGTACAACTTTCCATTGAATAAAAGGGTACAGCGTATGTGTAAGAAAAGCCCACAATAATCACAACCACATGACGATGGGGAGTGAAAGTAAAAATAGTGAAAAAAAGAAAGTGAGAGAGTTTACTCAGGTTTTCCATACTTTCTCTCTTCCTCTTATCCATGTCTCGGCGTCAAAACTTTATATATTTTTTTTTTGCTACTAGTTTCTCTCTTTTCAACTGTCTAATTTGCATTTCATTTTATTCTCTCTCTCTCTCTCTCTCTCTCTCTCTCTCTCCACTTTTCTCTTCTTTCTTTGATGTTAGATTACTCCATTTGGAAGACTTCTCAGGCACTCGTTTTCTTGGCCTTAAACCATCACTACGGTGTGGTGAATGGGCTCCTTAGAAAACTAAGTAGGCTCGTTCTAAACTTTCTCTTTTTTTTATACGGGCCACATTCCAGAGGTAACCATCGGTTTAAAATCAAATAAAAACTCGTTGTGGGTTAGACTTGATCCATTTTAATTTTCAACGTCTTTTCAGTTTCACATGACCCTCGGGACTTTTCCACTTTTTTTATCCACAAATTCTTCAATAATCATTTATCTCCAAAAAAAACTAGTCAAAAGTTGGGGGAACAGGGGGAAGGAATGGCGGGTGACAAAAAAAACTAAATTGAACAAGGTTCGATGAAACGTGTCCAACTTTTCGTATCTTATCTGATTTTGTTGTGTCGATAGTTTTATATTTAGAAGAGAGAAAAGAAAGTTTAAAAATAATATCAAAATCTTCTCCCGGACTATAAAGTTTGGAAAAATTAATCTCCATAGACTATTTTAATCTTGATTTATTAATAAATTAACTCATGGATGAGTGCTCCATAGCAGATGTCACATGATTCAAAGTGTGGCAATTTTGTAAATAATATATTCCAAAAAATAAGGTCAATATGTCCAATAGGAATTTCTCTACATGAAACTCGGAGGTAAGACAGAAATTGGAATTTATTTCCATGTCGAGTAGGAGAGATAAGTTTTCATTTTATTAATAATAAAGAGAGGGGGAGGGGGGGAGTACAAGTTGGATCGAGTCAATAGAAAATCTTCCCCAAAGAATTGTCACAGACAGATTCGCCCCCCTCTCCTCTCTCTCTCTAGTCTTGTAAGCTTTGTCATGTTAATGTCAACTGACTGGGAGATTGTAAAACAAATTCTTAATTCAAGTGGTAATCTTCTGTCAGCATAACTTGTTTTTGTAATTATATTTCTATTAGTCAAATACATATATATAACATTGTAGTCTCAACAAAACTTCTTCAAAATTCATCTTCCCAATTTATTTCTTGTCTCTCGCTCAAGGAGGTGGGAGGAAGACTCGAAAAACGAAAAATATTCAAAACTTTTGTTTTCAAACTCACCTGAAATCCATTATAAGTCCAACTCCCGAGTTTCTACAATAAAGAAGAAGAAGAAGAAAAAAAATACAAAATATTATTAAAATTCATACATACTAAATAAGACGAGTAAATCAAGGGGCGTGTTGGAAAGTAATAAAAAGATTAATTAAGATTGACAAAAAAGAATGTGGATTTTAATCTCCCTGATTTATTGATTAATAATTAGCCCCCTCGAAAAAAAATGATTGTAAAAGGAAGAAGATTAAAGACAAGAAAAAAAGGGACGAAATAGTGTCTCTGGTAAGTACCAGTGTGCAAATTTGATCATCAAAAGGAAAGTAGGTCACGTCGACGGGGCAGGTTGATTTCATTTTGGTTGGTGGAGGCCAAAAAACTTTACCATCATGGCTAACCATTGCTCGACTCGGCATGTAGCCTTGAGTATAGTCATCAGCACTGTGATTTTCAAAATAAATTAGTACCCATCTTCAATACAATTTTTTTTTATAATTAAACTCATTTTCTTTCACACAATTTCTATCAAAGTAAAAATGACGCAACTTCAACTTTCTTTTTTTTTACTGCTAAATTTTTTATGATTCTGGAACTGGATATAGGTACTCCCCATTTTCCAACTTTCTCCAACTAAAAATATTATTGCCCAAAAAAAGAAAGAAATCCCATTGACACTGACACTCTCCATCTTTTTGTCTTTTTTTTGACTTGCACAAATAACACAATGCTGACATGCCTTTCTCTCTCGACTTCCGGGCAAGAACTTTGACATCTTTTGTAGGTCGAGTGCGAATGCGTGCGATTTAATATATAAAAGTTTTTATAAAAAGACATTTATAAGCATTTCCTTTTTGTATTTTCTTAAAAAAATGGCATTGAAAAAAATATTTTTACAGGAAATGGCGGAGCGTGTGGAGAACTAAAGATAAATTTTTGTAATAAACAGAATTCCATGCATAAGCCATCAAATATGAATTATATGCAGAAACATGAAGTTTATACATAATAATAACATTTGCCATTTCACTTTCACCACAAGACTAATCCCATCTTGTAAACTAATCTAAAGAGAGAGAGAAAGCTGTACAGTTTTCTCTCAAAAGAAAATTTTCAAAGTGGCATGCGACGTGTTCAAGCATCACCTCAAAATTGTCTTCTTTTTTAATCAACACATGACCAATCGTCATCTTTCTTCCCTTTTCAACCCCAAATGAAAAGAGACTCGTGCTCAGGAGAGAGAAAGACCAAAAATCAATTACCGTATTATCCAACACTGTATAGACATAGTTTGGGGAAATCTCTAAACTTTTTTTTCATGGGGCAACAAGTCAGGGGAGACGAGAGAAAGTTGGGACTGCTCTCTTACACAGTAAAAATACATGGGCTATAGCTCAAAGAGTTGAGAAAAAAAAAATCTCGGACTCTTTCTTTCTTTAAATAAATTCTTTGCTTTTCTTTCAGACTTTCACTTTCAAAAACTCTTTTAAAAAAACAAACTTTTTTTAACCCAAAAACGTTGAGCTAGGATATTTTGAAAATATATGGCCATGCATTCTTGAATAAAAATAAGATTAGAGAGTTGACATAAAGTTATATATTTCGTAACTACTTGTTATACAGCACAATGTCCGGTAACCAAATCCGCTCACCTGGAATCAAGAAAGGAATAATAAAATAAAATATTACCAAGATTTTACATTTTTTATTATGCCAACGAATAAAACTCTAAATTTTTTTTTGAACGGTAAACTATTTAAATATTAAAAACATACTCACAGGGAAGACGTATAGACTCTAGACCCCCAAATTGTTTGGGATCCCACCGTAAAAGCTCATCGTACCATTCCTGTTCAAATAAAAATAATTTTTATCATGTATATAAACACATGTAAGTTACATATTGCTTTCTTTATTTTAGCTTGATCAACAAATCTTTTATTTATTTAAAATTCCACGCTCATCATGCTAATGACAAACTAACCTTAATTTACATGGGTAATTCTGACTAAATATTTCCCATGAATTTAACACTCTTCTAATTCTCTTTGGTATTTAGTGAGTCAACTGTGAAGAGGAAAAGTTATTTAGCGTAAATTGTAAAATAATAGACTCAGGCTTAAAAAATTAGTTTGGTAAGCTGAAGTGATTTTGGGGAGTGTTATTTTAGAATCTTCAAAAATCTCCAAAAAACTCTTGTTGTCTATGTTAGACTATTATGGACATGGATGGAGGATGAAAGACAACAAATAATTTGCATTTTTTACTCATTCTTCTTCCTGTCTACCCAAAAGGAAATTTCATCCCCGGGTAGAATTTCATCTTCCATTTTCATCTCCCTTCAAAATGACAACAAGATGCAGATTTTTTTCTTGTATGTCGAATCTCCATGTCAAAATTTCACCTTGAAAGTTTTCTCTTCTACTTTCTTCTTTCTCCATAGAGAAAAGAAGAGAGAGACTATCATCAAACTCAATTAAAAGTATAAAAAGTCTAATCTCTCAATCTTAACATTTATTCAAGTCAACAATTTGGATGCATTCTAAAGTCGGAAGAAAAAAAATGTTCCCCAATTCCTAATTAATTAATTATAATTAGAGACTCCCAAGAGTATTTCCATGTTCTTAATAACCTTTCTTTTTATAAAAGAAAAAAAAGAAAATGGAAGAAGGAAAGAATGTAAGAGAGAGACTATTGACAGAGAAAGGTGGTGTATTTTTATCCTTAGACAAGCACACTTTGTTTACTTATCTCCACTTTTTTTGGCAAGGAAAAAATCAATGCTTTTACGACCATTATGTCACTATCTATTTCATTCTTGGAATTCCCTCCATCTTTTTTTCCCCATCCCAATTATATGTCATAGCTAGGAGGCTGTAATTAAGACTTTAATTGTCCCAACTTCATTACTTTCCCTTTCCCCCGAAAAATGGAGGAAAGTTGTCAAATTATTTTTTTTTCAAAAAAATAATATTTTACCCACTTTTTTTAAAAGGGTAAAGGTAAGCTACTCAAAAAATTTTGTATGATGTCTAAAATGTACCTGATGTCTAGAATGTAGACACTATTTCATAATGGGAATATTGTAGCCCATCTGTTTCCAACATTTGAGATTCGAGGGGAATGATTTTATCAAAATTTTACAAAAAAATTCTCTCCATTTTTTGGTTGAGGTAAAAAAAGCACAAGACAAAAGACACTAAACGATCTGCCTGCTGTTGAACAGTCTCTCTAATGTTCTGTATTGCCATTTTTGGAATTGAGAATTGCCACGCGTGTGAAATTCTCCTTGAGATTTTGTCATGTTGTATAAATTTCAATTCTATTTCCTCCTCCTCCTCTCCCCTCTTGTGCCTCTGTTTCAAGTGAGGAAAGGAGAAAGTCAAGGAGAAAATCTGTATTCCCATCAACAGACTAAGACCATCAGGAAAGAAAGTCTTTGTATTCCTCAACATGTCATGTAAGGGGGTAAGGAATCCCATGTGACAAGAGTCACTGCATGAAAAAACTGTACAATATTTGTGAGGATAAAAAAAATGGTGGCAATAACAATACTCCAACTTTTTTATACTTTCTCCTTGTTACTCTCATGTAGACAGAAAAGAAAGAGGGGGAGGGGGTATAAATTTGTAGCCATACCAATTTATGATGCAACAACTTTACGTCTCGAGCCTTGCTCTATTTTTTTAGCTTAAAATTGTATAGATTCTCTTCTCCCTATGAACATAAAGTGGGGGGATGGAGGGGAGGAGGGTAAGTGTGTGGGTGGGTTCTATAAAGTTTTAAGTTGTGGAATGTGTTTCCTGTCTCTCCACACACACACACATTGTCCATACATAATTGAAGGAAAAGTGGAGACATGGTTTGTGGTTTGATGAATACAAAAACCTCCTAACAATTTCATCAACGGCGAGTTTGTTCTATTTTGCTCCAATGGAGAAAGTGAGAGAGAGAGAAAGTATTCACAGTAAGGGATTCATTTGATATTGTACAATGTGTAATATGTGTGGAGAATGGGATGAAAGCTTTTCTCTATTGGTTGAGTAGAGTGAAAGTATGTGAAAATGTATAGAAAACAAATTTTCTCCTTTTGTTTTCATTCTAAAATTCTACTTCATTTTTCTTATACAAATTTTATTTGTGAATTCTATTTTATTTCAACTCCCAACTCTTACATTTTTCAACAATTTCTATACTTTCTCTCTCAGTGCATTATGAGAGAAGAGAGAAGGGGAATCAAAATTCAATTGAAAAATTCCAAGTACAAATAAAAGAAATGAGATATTTTTCAAAAATATATTGTTACACTATTTTCCTTTCTCTTTGAATAATTATTCATGGAAAAAGGACAAAAAAAATAAACAATACCATATACATACGTAGTAGCAAAATAGCAAACAAATAGGGCCACCCACAGTAAATAAAAGTTTTTTGGATTTACAAAAAATCAAGAAATGTGTCCTTTTTTTGGTGAAAGTCATAAGCATCATTATTTATTTGTCAACACTTGTACGTTATGCACATTACATGTAAAATAAATTGCCAGAAGAAAGTAAATAAAATGTCACATGTGGTCTCCCACAGAATAACATAACATGAGATAAGTCAGGGCATTATCATGACGATTGTAACCATGTAAGCCATTCCATGTTCCTCCCCACAAAATATTTTTTACACAATTTTCTCTCTCTCTCTCTTGTATCTCTAAAACGGAAGAGGCGAGCAAGATTCAGCAAAGTGCTTTCTCTCCATCTCTGATATCCCCCCTTCTTAGGCGAGTCTTTGCAAAAAATATGTGAGAAAGATGACTTTATATTTTTTTAATGGAGTCGACCAAAAAAAAGAGAAAGTTACCAAAAATGAAAGTATTTTCTTTCACCTATATCCTCTTGTACTCTCTCTCTCTCTCTCCAAAAAAAACTTTCCATGTATATTATCATTCCCTCAAAAAAAAATTCAAAACCTCTCACGTCACACCATGCCAAGTGGAAAGTAAATGAGAAAGTTTTTCATCTTTCTCCTCCGCACATTTTTTTAATAACAACAAAGAAACTAGAAAAAATAGAGAGAGAGAGAAAGCACTCCCTAGAATTTTTATCTTGTCATATGACTTACAAAAAAAAAAGAAAAAGAGAATATTTGTACAAGTATTGACAGGAGAGTATATTAAAAAAAGAGGTAGAAAATATTTTTTTTTGTTTTCAACACAAAAAGTGACTCGGACCGAAATAATAACAGCCAGGTATTATGACATACCTTCCAAAAAAAAAGAAAGGGAGTGACAACTTTGTGGTTGAAAAATAGCCATAACGAATTCGAGGATTCGAACAAGAGGAAGGGAATGCGATTTGTTCCTAAAAAAAATTGTTCCATCTTCTGCTTCAATTCCTCGCTCTCTCTTCATTGTCATGGAGGATGCCAGTAGGAAAGATCTTGTTACTGTACTGCTAGAAGGAGGAGGAGCAGAAGAAGAGAAAAAGTGAAAATGAGCTCCATTTCTCTCTCTTTTGTCATTAGCTCTAGTCCTCATACACTGAATGCATGACCACAAAGAGCTGAGATTTACAAAATTGACAAAAGACTCTCGGAGTGTAACATTTTGAGCCTCTCCAAAAACGAAAATTTATTATGTATTAATTTCTTATAAATATTTCATATAATTCTTTTCTAATAAATACACTATACCATTTTCATATTAATTATTGGCAAGCAGGAAACCATGTCCGTATTGTTGTCTCTCTCTCTCTGTTTGTCGTTTGTACATAGACAGGGGAGGAGGGGAGAAGTTGATTTATTTGTGGAGTTTCATAAGAGAGGCAATAATATATTGTTCGAAAAATATATTAGACATTAATCATAGAAAAGGCACATGTTTTTTTTTTAAAAAAAGAGAAACTTTGTAGGCCAGTCTCTTTTATACAAAGTATTAAATTACACTTCATATATAAACTTGATTATAATGAAATAGGCTTCACTTCAAAACATTCACATTATTGCTTACACATGACAGCACAGCCTCAATTTATTCTCATCTTGTCTCTCCTTTTTCTTGCCAAAGATGAAGCCTTTTTCTTTCCCCTCCGCCTACACTTTCACTCACGTAACAAAAAATGGATAAACTCCAATCAAACAAAGTTTGCCAACTTTTTTTTTTTACTTTTCTTCCATCAATTCACTATTTACCCTTTTATTTACTTTAATTCAAAAATTTTAAATAATATTTATTTATTTTGAAATATTCAAATGTCGAAATATTTCTTCAATGACTTTTCACAATCAAAATAAAATTATAAATAATTTCCTTTTTGTGTGGAACAAAATTTAATTTAAACTACATACGAGATATTTAACTTTTATTTACTACGCATCAATTACAAAATGACTCTTTGGAGAAGTGGAGAAATTGAGTCAACCCCCAAAAGGTGTTCAAAGGAACTAATAAAACTTAGAGTTGAGGAAGTGAAAGTCCCTATTAATGAAATCTAGACTAAAATAATGACCCTTGACCTTTGTCGGTTTAGTACAAAGAAAAATAAGAGTAAGATTAATCATTTTCTCTGTAGACTCGCCTAACGGACTGATTTATTGGAGCGAGTAATGAACAAAGTTTTAATTATATGATGACTCACCAATTCCCTTAATATGTTACAGAATGATATTCATTTTATCGAGACTAAATCGTTTCATGTTAAAAGTACGGACTTTCCCATCACCGCAAAAACAAACTTTCCCCCAACTTTCTCTGGGGTCACTTTGTGTTGTCTCTCTTTAATTATAAATTTAGAGAATTTAGCTCCCAACCATTTTCTTAAATTAATTATTCAGCAGTTTTTGAAAGGTAAAAAGAGGACAAAATAATCAAAAAAAACTCACCTGGTCCAACCACAAACTCGAACTGAGGACTTGGCTTTTCTCATCCTGCAAAAAAACAACAATGGTCCATGTATAATAATGGCAAGAGAAAGATTTTAACTAAAAAAATTTCTTTTCATTTAAAGTCAATGTTAATTATAAATTAATGTCATAAATATTATCCATATAGGCAAATTGTATGAAAATCATATTAACCAGAATGACTCCATTTAAAAAAAAATATTTACAGTTTGAATAATTCTTGCATACAACAATACAAGACGCCATATTTCTTGGTAGGAAAATCTTGACAATGAGAATTGGAGGGACTATGGAAAGAAGGGAGATTTTCATGGAAATTGTACACAATTGTAAAAATTTCATGATGCATGAGTATCATATTTTATTGTCATTTTCTCTAAAAAAAATACTCTTACATGAGCCACTTACTCATGAGAGCATATGACAGCCATCTTTTTTTTTGAAAAGTCAAGGTTTCAAGAGATGGAATTCCAAATAATCATTTTTTATCTTTTGTTTTCTTTCTCAACTCTCTCTCTCTCTACACTTTAATTGAACTATCAGAGTTTTGTGGTTTACATTTAAAGAAAGAGAAAAAAAATTAAATTGAGAAATTTTACTATTTATTTACAATTTTACAATACAAATTAAAAAACCTTTTAAATTATCCATTGTCAATTTTAATTTATTTCCCAACAAAACTACAAATAAAAAGTTTTTTTTACAGTCAATTATAATTTTGTCAATTTAACTCTGTATATTGTAAGTTCTAAAGTAATCAAAATGAAACATTTAATTATTTGACATGAACAAAAAGTAATTTATCTCTCTAGATATTGAAACCCTTTGAAATATATTCAATATCTTCGTAACGTCATTGACATTTTTGAAACATTTCAAAAAAAGAAAAAGTGCGAAGAGAAAGCTCAAGCATGAAAGAGAGACGTCGAAACAAGTTGAAATCGTGCTTGTCATGAACTTTACAGAGATTTTTTTTGTGAGATGGCAGTCATCTTTGAATTGAAATGCTGATCTTTCTTTATGTAATCTCCAACACCCTGTCGTCTCAACTCACATCTCACATTTAACTGTGTCTTGGATATGTGACAAGGGGAAAATCCCGGGATTTCGATTAATGTACGAATCCCCCCCTCCCCTTTTCCATAAAGATGATACAATTCTCTATAACATAAAAAATGTCGTTCTTCTTTGATTGTTTAGACTAGAAAATAGTTGACAAAATTCTTAAAAAAACCTTCAATATTCCTTGTCTCTTATCGTTAGTGTGGATAATAAATAGAAAATAAATGAAAAATAAACAAGTCCTTGAGACCCTCACATTTTTCCTTGTCTGGCTCCCTTATTTCAATCAAAGTCGTATTAGTCGTAGCCCCTAAAGTGTCTCCCTAGTTCTCTCCATAATAAATACATGGGCCACCATAACATGTCTCTCAAAAATAGGAAATGAGTGGGGGGAGGGGGAGGGGATGAAATTGGAAAGTGTGGCAAAACATCAAGAATTATGGGGAGGGTAAAGAAGAGAAACAAAATTCGATTGGAGAAAGAGACGACATGGTGAAAACTAAAAAGGAATGAGAAAAATATGGGAATGGATGAGCCCATTTATTTTCATATACATTTTCTCTTGTACATACACTTTCTCCTTTAATATTATGTGCAAAAAAAGAAGGAAGAAGATATTGCACATGTAAATAATATTAGAAAAGCAAGGACGACACTCGTTATCTTGTCCCCTCTACGGTAATGTACATGGGGGTGGTGTAAATTCATCTATAGAATTTTTTTATACGATACAATTGCTAGAATCTAGAGAGAAATAAATATGATCACGTACTTTAAACGAAAGAGAGAGAGAGAGAGAGAGAAAGAGTAAGTAAATGTGGAGACTACTTTACAGATCCACCACCAACAGTGAGATGCGTCATCTCCATATCTTATTTCCTTATCCCTTGTTGCACGGGAAGGGAAAGCTAGGAGAGGGGAAAAAATTGTCTAGAATATTTTGCAAGTTTACTCTCTTTTTTAGTAGAGACTACAAAATTCTAAAGGTTATCCCGCCTCTGCTTTTTTCTTCTTCTAATGTTTTGAGATTTGGCTCGAGAGACTTAAGATGGATTTTTTTATTTTGGCTCACATTATGAAAGACATGGAGTACAAGAGTCCACCTCGATCTAAGAAAAATGTCTGTCTGCCTCTCTCTCTGATTTTGACACATCCCACCGTGAAAGCCAGCAGGAGGATTTTTGATACTGTTTCAACTTGCTCTCTTTTTTTAAAAAAAATCATGCAGCGTGTTTTTGCACCCAGAGAGAGAGAGAGACAGGAAAGGTTGATGTGGGATTTGAAGAGAAAAAAGCAAAATCCATATGGCTCCATCATTATTTACATGAAATACAAGAATACAACAACAAAGTCAAAAAACTAAGGTACATGTTTCAACTTGAGATGTAAAAAGAGACGTCATTTCACTACAAAGTCAAGAGAAGAAGAAGAAAAACTTGTTTAAACTCAAAAGACTGATTAACCTCGTATTGTATTTATTGACTTGTATTGATACCATTAGAAAAATCTCTGTACAACTTTTCTTTCCTCTCCATTACAAAAAATAAGGGGAAAAAATTGAAATTTCTCTCTTTTGTCAAAATATTATAATAATGCACTACACAGAGAGAGGAATGTAGAGCTATAAAAATTTCAACAATTTTTTAAGAGAGGAGGGGAAATGTAAAATTGATAGGTAAAAGAAATGGGGTGGTCGTTATCCTTCAAAAAATGCCATCTACTCATCCATTAATATACAGATGACATGGGGTTACTTCCTACCTCTCCCCACTACTTACTTTCCTGCCTTTTGTACTCTCTCTCTCTCTTTATGTTGTGTAATATGTAAGTTGATGACAGGGGCAAAAGTATCATAATAATAATTCATCTTGTGAACTAATCTATAACGATCAAGCTTTAAAAAATATTTCTAGACATGGAACATACTCCTCCCCCCACCCCCTCCATTCTCTTTTTTAACGATAGAATACATAGTCATGATCTATGAATCTTTTTAACAACAACTTTCTCTCTTTTACTCTACACCACAAGGCACTACATGGGTATACACATTGAAAGTCTTTTTAGGAGAATAAAATCCTAAAAGTTTTTCAAACTTGAGACTTGTTAGGGCAGTAGGTCCACTTTTTTTTGGGCTTACATACTCAAGGACAGTACATACAAAGTTTAGGGTGGTTTTCCCCTACAATTGTTTTGAAATCCGGGAGAATTCCATGAGTGAATAGTAAATTGGTTTTTAACTTGGTAAATCGGACACAGAAGAAAATTCACGAGAAGGGAACTCAAACTGATTTGTACAATCTTCAAGACATTTTTTAAGCTATCCATGAATGGACCATACACGAAGCTTTTTTTCCTGTGTAACGTGTAAACAATGACTTGCTTTTGTTCGATTATCTTGTCTCGAGGACTCCAAGTGGAAAAATCTTGGACCACCCTAAAAAAACTTTCTTTTTTCTTTCTTTATCCTCGGGTATTGAATCACTCAAAGGAGCTCTGAGGTCTTTACAAATCTTTCACTAGCCACTACTGACCATTCAAGAATAAAAAAAATAACAAATCCCACAAAAGGATGAGGAAACGACCCATCAGGTTATGGTGTGGTACAATATTTTTTAAAATAAATGAATTTCATTTTCTCGACTCAGTCCCTCCAAAAAAAACTCAATAGAGAGAGAAAGTGGAGGGGGGGATATAAAGTATTAGAAAGTTTAAGCTGAAAAAGAAAGTCTTTTTGAGGTGGGTGAGGGTGAAATATATAAAAAAAGGAGAATCATAAGTCAATTTCTTTGTTGTTATTGTAAAAAATTGAAATTCAAAGACTGCCCCCCATCTTGTTTTTATTAGCCATGTCGCCTCTTCCTTTTATTCTGGGTGACTTTATTTTGGAGGGGCCAAATTTATAACAAGTATTGTGTTGGAATTTTTTTTTGTAACAAAAAAAGAGAGAAGAAAACGGTGCAGCAAAATAGAGACGATACATTTTTTATAGACGGTCCCCTCCAATTTCCAACACATTTTACTCTTCCTAGTCTTCCATTATGTTTCCCTCATTTTAAACTTTTTTCTTTTCTCTCCATTGAAACTTTTCTCTTTATTTTTTTTAGAAAAAAAACTTATGAGACGAAGGGTTGTTTAAATTGGATCCACATTTTACAAATTTTTATCTTGCAAATACTCTTTTGGCCATTTTCTCTCATGTAATGCCGCCAACTACCATGTAAAAAAATAGAATCTACAATCTATAAGTTTTTTATTCCAAAGACGGTTATTGGACCAAAGAGTCTTCTTTTTTTGTGAAAATCTATTTCAATATTTCAGGAAAAGGAGAGAAATTTGCCACCATGACAGAAATACAGGGGACCTCGTAGCAAGGGAAATCAAGAAAGAGCCAAAAAAAATTCTTGACTTCCGTTTCTCCTTACCATCTCTCACATATAAAAAACCACACACCTTGATAGAGTAATTTTTCATTGAGTGTGTTATACAATTCCTTCGTTAAAGGGAAACTGTCTTTCATAACTTCTGAATTTGAATATTATTTTTGACTCTACATTTCCACTACCCTCTTCCTCAAAAAATAAATGTATTACGTGAATGCCAAAATGGAAATGGAATTGGTAGAAAAATAGAGAGAAAAATAAGAGTCATGTCTTTTTTAGACTATGGATAAAAATTATCCAATTTGGCTTCAATCTACAAATATAATCTCACAATTTTTTTTTATTAAACTAAACTTTTATTACAAGTGTTCCAACTCTAACTCCAACTCCAGCTCCAGCTTTTTTTCTTTTGCTAACTATCTTTTGATAAAACTGTACGAGATTGTGATAACCAAAGAGATGGGATTTTTTTTTTGGAAAATGAAAAAGTTGAAAGGTTAAACGGTGAATTTATTATCATTAAAGGCAAGTGGAGCCATCATCACGTCTCAAATATGTATTTCCAAAAAATTATTGAGCGGCTCCCTTCTTAGACTTCTTTGATGTGCTTTGAATACACTTTGAAAGACTTTGAAAGTGAGGGAGGGAGGCTAAGTAATTTTGTATTTTCAAAATAAATTGTTATTACAGCCATTTTATCATGGTCACAACATACGTAGCTTACAAGAGAGAGAGAGAGAGAGAGAGAGAGAGAGAGAGTCAAAAGAGAAACAAAAACCTTTTGACTTTGTATCACATAAAAGTTACAAGATATTTAAGCCTAGACAGCAATTAAGACTCGTTTAATACCCAACATTTTTGCCGACAGGAGAATTCTTCCCTGTTCTGTTTATTCGTTAAATGATCCGCTGTATAAGCAACTGTCGATTACTTTTTCTCCCCCTTTTCTTAATAACCTTCCTTCTTCCTCTTTTTATTATTAAAACTTGTCTTAAGACAAACTCTTTTTATGAACTCTTTGTACATGGAGGGATTTACATGAGACGGTGAAAAGTAAAAGTTGGAAATTTAACAGATTTTTATCTACAACTTGACAGCCAATAACAAGACTCATTTAACTACTCTGAAATTTAACCTTGATGAGTCAAAAAATAAATTCATTCAGTTTAATCTTGGACATTAAAAACTCGTCAAACTGTTAATATAATTTTTGATACATATAAAAAACGTTAATTAGTGAAAAACTTTTTTTAAAAATTAAATGCCCAAGACAATTTTTATGACCAGAAAGAAAGTAAATGGAGTGGAATAATTAAAATAAATTTACCATGTCAAATATTTGAGTAAGAGTAATGCCAACTTCGATGACAACAGGTTGAGAAGAATTGACCACGGGTCGGACGTCACGTTCATAATTTCGCATTAAATATTGTAACAAAAGTTTTTCCCCTTGTTCCATTTTAAGGACAGGGAGAGCTGGAGAAGAGTCTGAGCCGGATGGCGAAGAGACAGTGGTTGACGGTGTCAAGGATGGTTCAATTTCACCCCCTGAATTAATAACTTGAACAAAATCCAGGGGTTCGAGTGGTTGTGGACGTGTACTATTTGAGTGTTCATCCTCTTCAGTGGAGGCTGAAGAAATTAAAGGAGCACCATGTCCACTCCGTCTCTCTTCAGAGTCACTTGTATTTACACTGTCTTCCATTTGTTTGGATGAAGAGTCTTGTTTGAAATGTTGAGGCAGAATGTTGTCCTTCCATTCCATACTTTTTTCTTGACTTACTATTAAGGCTAAGGCCCCTTCCCCATCCTCCACTTCCACACTCTCTTCCCTCTCCCCGTGCCTTTTGACAAGAAGATTTTTTGACTGGGGAGAGACAAAGGCAGAGGAAGGGACAACTGAGAATTTGGGGGATTTCCACACTGATGACGATTGAGATGATGATGAGGATGACGACTGTTCGCTGTCACTACTGCTGCTACTCTCTCCATCACTACTGTCATTCTCCATTGTGTCTTTGTCCACAATCTCTAAGATAAGAGAACACGGGGGTGAAATAGACAAGAAAAAACAATCAAATAAATTTCATCAAACAAAATGACCTTCTCATCAATTGACTCTAACAACAATTTAACACTCTCCCATTTAATTGTATGGTCAACCAACTAACAAACCAAATAATTCGATTATTTTGTGTCATTAAATGACCCATCCAACCTGAATGGGGTGTCATCGTCAGTCTTTTTAAAAATGAGATTCACGTGGACACACACACACCTTTTAATGATTGTGGACTATGGAAAACCAACATCTGAGGGGACATGATCATTCTCTCCCGTTCTGTCTGGGCAGATGGAAAACAACTAGTTTTACAACATATTAAACTTTCCTCTAACACTTTTTATCCCAATCCTCTCCCTATTAACTCTTAAATTACGACCAAACATGACCAGATAATAGAGACAGCTAAAAAACGGATAAAAGTTTTCCATTTATCTCGTGTAACTGGCTACAGCTTTTGTACCAATATCCTTTGTACAATGGCAAGTAGCAGCCCCATTTTTTCTTGTTTCACTTTGTCTACTTGGATTTAAAGTGTTGTACTATCTCTATCTCTATTGTTATCAAATGGGTACAAAAATCATGATCATAAAATTGTACAAAAAAAGTGAAATATAACTCTCTACTTTTTTTTGAAAAGAGAGAGACTTTTGAACAATACATTGACTTTTTTTGCTGTGTTGAAATAATAAACTGTACAATGATTTTATATGGAGTGATTTTAGTTTAAAAAAATATAAATAAAAGAATTAAACTCATTGGAAAAAAGAATATGTATCTGTTGTATTTTGTGAAGGAAGGGATAAAATTGTTTTTGCAGCAATAAGTCTCATGAGCTTTAAAAAAATCTTATACGAGGAGTTTTGCAGATGCCGTCATTCTTCCATAAAAAATGTAGACTGTATTGGTTTCAATAACACTAACTCGAGAGGAGGAGAATCAAAGAAAGCAAACATGGATTTTCATCTGTTTATTCAACCTCCCCCTTATATTATCGTTTGCTTAAGTAGAGTGAACCCTTGAGAAAATTTTAACTTGTATTGCTGGAGGACAAGAACATGAAAAAAATTACGTCTACTTGAAAACTATAAATCCCTCTTTAAAAATAAAGTTTTAAGAACTTGATAAAATATAAGACTGCTTTTCTATCCAAAATAAAGAGAGATGATCAATTCATAATTACATGGAACGTCATCAATCAGCTGAATGTAAACAATGACAAAAATACGTGACACATTGCTGCACTTATTTTTTGGCATGAATTAAAGCCCTTTTTTCAATATCACGGTCGTAAATAATGAGACAAAAGCTCATTTTGAGTTTTATTTTGAAAAATAAAGCATTAAAACATTATTTATTTTAAATGGAGTAATATTTTACTACCTAGTGTTAATTTCCTATCAGCTTTTATAATGGACAAATTAAAATTATTATGACGAGGAAATGACTGTAATGACTCACTAAATTGTAACATTAAAAGGTGAAGATTAAAAATCAAAATGATGGAAATAAAAATATCTCAAAATTATGGTCATATCTTGTACTTTATGATTTTACAAAAATTGTTGTGGTTGAGGTTAGATCCCCTCAAAAAAAGAAAGATTGATGGATTTACCATGTATTTGTCATAATCCAGAGAAAAAAAATTGTAATAAATTGTAATGCAAAAAGTTGTTAAATATAATGGGCGGAGAGTAGTTTAACAGACTACGTTTTGCTTCATAAAGTCAACTCCCTTCTTCTACGTCTTGGGGTGTCATTAATAGGGGTGAGAAAAACAGAGGATTTTTATGTATATAAATGGGAGAGAAGAAATTAAAATGATGGTGATTTCAAAAAAAAGAGGACTCAGTTTTGATGTTAAATATATTGGACATAGTCAAAAAAGTGGTAGTGGAGTAAGGCTAGAAAAATGAGGGTAAGTATTAAGTGAGAAAGGGAAATAAAGGAGAGGACAAGGGTTGACTGGAATTTTTTTGTGTCGTTTCTTCAACTTTGGAGTTTTCCACAAGCTCGTTCTCCAGTGAATGATTTTGCAGTGGGCCGTAAAAGATATAAACCCCGTCGCCACTCATTTCCTTCCTTTCTTCATGATCAAGATGATGATGGGAGAGCAACACGATCAGATTATATAGTAGTGATAGTGTATGGGCAATAAAGTAAACTTATAGGTGCGTGTGTGTGATATTCTTTTATTAGAATTAACTCTTCTTCTATATTACTCTCTTTGCAAAAAAACTGGTTTAGGTGAACGAAACACTCGACACTTTTCCCCTTACATCAAATGATGGGCTAGAACGTGAAAGGCTTAAGACTTCAATGCCATAAATGTGAAAGTCTTATTATTATGAAAACTACTTTTCCCCACTATCACAAGTCTTGGAAGAAAAGTGCCAAAGAAAACTATTTTGATGGGCAGAGAAATTAAAAGAACATTTTAAGCCCACTAATTATAGGTCACTAGTTATTTTATATATAATATTTATAGATGTATTTATATACAAGAGAGAGAAAAACTTACTTGCTATCAGATTTGCTTTTACCCCATTCACTTGAGAACCAAAAGTATGACAGCACCAAATCATTATCACAATTAGTAATTTTGCACTATTTATCCACATTATTGAACCTTTGTAAAGGGGGATGGAGTAGTAATGTACTGAGAAACTTTTTTATTTTATTTTATGTCTTGTGTATTTATTTTGTTGTTGTTAAAAAAAAAAGAACTTTTTCTTTTGACGTTATGTAGAATTATTTATTTTTTTGTTACAAATTTTGTATTGTAGTTAGGTATTTCAAGATTGGTTTAATAGGTAAATGGATATTAATTAAAGTAAAACAATTTTTTTATATTAAATGAAAAGAAAAAAAGTTAAAAATTTTAATAATAAATATTATTATCATCACAATAAAAATCACTGACTGGAGGGGAAAGGGTGAGAGGGTAACCTGTACCCATAGAGAGTTTAAAGTTTTGTATATGATTTGACCATATGTATAAAATGTGAATTTATTTAAATATTGTATTATAATATGTAAACGTTACAACATGGAGAGTCAACCCCTTTCTCCTTTGTGTTCCTGACATGCTTTCTCCCCGAATCTCAAATTGGTACTAAACATGAGTCTAAAATAAAACTTTGGGGCTTCTATATCGTCAAAACCACTGAAACTCTTTTCCACATTCAACGGATGCTACCTACCTGGTAAAATTTTAGTCAAAAAGACCGAATTTTTTGGAGGCGCAGGCGTTCATATTTACAACTTGCGGGTTCAAGTCTTGAACAAAAGAGAATAATGAATAGCTAAACAAACAATACGTTTTCCTTTTAAAAAAACTAAAATCCAAACTTAGTTGAAATTCTGTACAAAAAAAACTTAAATATTTAGCGAGTCAATTAGAATCAGTATACAAGAGAGAGAGAGAGAGAGAGAGAGAGAGAGAGAGAGAGAGAGAGAGAGAAGAAAAGAAGGGTACAACAATAGACAAATTATATAATATGAAACGGTTGACGCATATTTTTTTTTATTATTTCTATTATTTTATAATTTTGAAATCATGATAATATAGTGTTTTACATTAGTAGTAGTGTGGCATCATCGAGGCGAGTGGAGTCACGAAAATTCACGATCATGATTCTTAAGTCGAGACTGAGCTTGGCTTGAAGTATATGGAAAGTAGAAATTAGCAAAATTTTCAGCACTAGGATTCGGAGTAGGATGAAGTTGCTGTTGCTGTATTTGTAGTTGTAATTGTTGTTGTTGTTGAAGGAGTTGTTGTTGTTGGAGGAGGAGGAGTTGTTGTTGATTTTGGTGTTGTTGTTGTTGATTATCTGGTGGAGGTGGAATGACTGAAGAACGATTTTCAACAAGTTCCTCATATTCTCGGACCGAAGAACGATTTTCAACAAGTACAAGTTCTTCATATTCTCGGACTAGAGCTGCCGCTTTCGCTGCTGCAGCTTCTGCGGTTGCTTTTGCTTTAACTTCCATCTGAAGTCTTAATTCAGCCTCTTTCTCATCCCGTATTTTTTTCTCCTCTTCATACCGTTCACATTCTGCTAGAGCTTGTTTCTCCAAATTGAATTCATACTGTCACAAAGGGAAACAAATAAAAATACATCAAAATCAATATTAAATTACCTTCTTTATTTATTAACACGACAGCTTGATATATTATTCAATATTGACTACTTAAGGAAATTTGTCATTAGTTATATTTAATCCTTGAATGAGAGTAATCATTAACGATCATGTAGATGTGTTGTTTCGTATTGACTTACGCAATGACACATACAACACACAAACATGATTGCAACATGGGAGTATAATGACTCTTAGATTTAAAAAAAATTAAAATTGATCAACTTACTCCTTCTTGTAATGCATCCAATGGAATATGAAAGTCAACTTCCTTATATTTTGAACGCGGAATCGGATAGAATCTTTTGTTTAGATAAAGGCAATGTTTAATAAAATTTTCGGTCATAATTTTATCAACACAACTTAAAATTATAAAGAAATGATATACATTCTAGATAGGATACAAACAACCAGTATCTCACACACACTTATTTAATCACTACTACTCTACAAAAAAAACAATTTTAGTAGTGATTGGTGGGGGGAGATCACTTTATTTAAGTGGAGGAGAGTGAATTGTTGTACTTAATTTTTAAGTTAATGACATAATCAAAGAATGACTATTTTTTATTCGTCTTAGAAAGAAATTCTGTGAAAGTGAGAATTTTTGAACCTTCGAGGGTAGGACTACTAGCGCCGTCACTACCAGCAAAATTTTTTTTTTTTTTGACAATTTGGAATTTTAATTGAGAAGACATCAAAAAAGAAGAATCTTAATCATGGCTTTACCTCCAAATTACCGACATTCGTCAAGTCCTACTTCACGTAAGTTTCAAGGGTCTTGTATTTGTGTACATATTTTATATTAAATATTTATAAACAAAGCTTCCCCGTTTCTGGCTTCAACTTCTTGCTTTTTTTTTAATATTTACTAAATTACTTTACTACATATTCACACTCACTTTAGTTTAATTCCAATCACTGTGAAATAGTTTTTATATTACACCATTTGTTTAATTTTCTACGTTGGTTTTTTTGTTGTTTTTTTTTCGTTTTTTTTGTATGGTTCTGTTTTTTTTATTTTATTTTTTTTTCTATTAGTTTGTTGGATTTGATTTATTCTAAATTGTAGATGGAATGTCTTGTCCTAATATGCCGACGTTCAACATTCTGAAAGGTAATTTTCCTGTTTCGTTTCTGTTGCTTGCATGAAATTTTGTTTTTTTTATTCTTTTATGATTTTATTTTGTAGTGACTTAAATTACTGTACATACCTATGTGTTATTTACTTGAATAACTCCCGTAATGTAGTCGTCATTTTATGATGAATAGCATGTTTTTTATGCAATTCACATTTATATTATAGAGTTTTTCAATCAATTTTTACTTTTTTTTGCTCTGCTCCTAAAACTACAAAAAAAATATGTACAAAACTAACTACAACATTAAGAGAAATAATTTTAAAACTTGTCTTGCTAGCTTGTCATCTTACTGGGCATTAAGATATTATCGTTGCATGTTGGGCTATAAAATAAAATGAACCTGTTCATAATTTCAATGTGTAATATTACTCATTCTTTTTTTTTTTAATTTTAACAGAACGATTAAGAGCATCTGGAAGTGGCGGTTCGAGTAGTAAAGATGTGGCAGCAAGTCCATTTGGTAAATAAATTAGTTGTGTTATTGTTTTGTGTACTCCTTTAATTGGGTGATGAGACGATCAAATTCATGTCCTTTTATCTTTTTTACAGTTCAAACACCTCATAGTCATCCAGCATTCAATCCTCAAAAGCTGGGAACAAAAGGGTTTGCTGTAAGTACAAAATTTTTTTTGATTGTATTTTATTTATTGAAGAATGATATGTAATCTTTAATCATTTTGATTAATACAGGATGGCAGATTACCAAAAGCTCCCAAAGCTCCAGAGAAGCCTCTTATGCCATACATGAGGTACAGTCGGAAAGTATGGGATCAAGTAAAGGCTGATAATCCAGACTTGAAATTATGGGAAATTGGAAAAATCATTGGTCAAATGTGGAGAGATTTACCAGAGAGTGAAAAGCAAGAATATATTACAGAATATGAAGGTGAAAAGGTAAGCACGACGATACAATTATCGCCATCAATTAATTATTAAATGTTATATTATTTTTGAATTCAATTTTTTATGATATTTCTTGTCTTTATAGGTTGAGTATGAAAGAGCATTGAAAACTTTTCACAACTCACCACAATATCAATCTTACATTGCTGCAAAGACGAGAGCCCAGCAAGATTTAAGTGAGTTGAGTAATGAGAGACCGGTGTCGAGTAAGGCAGCATCTGCAGCTGAGAGACGAATAGAAATTCAACCAGCAGAAGATGAAGATGGTATAATACATCATTTGTTTTAACATGATAATTGTGTTTATAATCTCGTTAATTATTATTTACTATCCTTATTTTTTATCATTTTGTTTTTATAGATCAAGATGATGGCTTTTCGGAAAAACACAAAGCACATAGCCGCTATGTACGAAATCATCGGTTGATAAATGAGGTGTTTTCAGATTTAATGGTCCCAGACATACGTTCAGTGGTTACTACTTCTAGAATGCAAGTTTTAAAGAGACAAGTACAGTCACTTACAATGCATCAGGTAACTTTTTCTTCATTCATAGTAGAAACTTTATACTATACAGTAGTCCACAGTACAGACAGTACAGTTTATATTAAAAATAATAAAAAGATGCGACTACTTTGCACTCGACATAAGGAATTTAATTACAATCTACTAATTAATACTCTAATAATTTGTAAATTTTATTCTTACCTAGAAAAAATTGGAGACGGAATTACAGCAGATTGAAGAGAAATTCGAGGCAAAGAAAAGAAAATTTATGGAATCAAGTGAAACTTTCCAAGAAGAATTAACCAAACATTGTAAGAGGGCTGTAGAAGATGACACTTTCCAAAAGTTGATTGAAAAACAATATGAAATTTTAAAGAAAGAATTTGATGAAAGAATAAAAAATTCTCCTCCTCCGGCCCCTGCTCAACCACCTGCTACTGTCGTTCAAAAAGAAGAAAGTTTGAGTAAGTAAATGTTACATTGTTGTAGTTTGACCTCCTATTAATTGCTTCTTTGAGAACATGTATATTTTGATTTCTTTTTTCCCCTCTTGTCACGACATACTTGTTTACATTTTTATTTACGTAGTACCTATTTATTTGACCAACTTCTTGTACTGAATAAAGTAGTATTATTTATTTTATGATTAAACAATTAACTATTAAAAAGAATGTATGCTTGGAATGAATCTATTTAGGAAACAGGACGAGGGGTTGGTGGAATTTCACGTAGTTAATTTGATTAATTAATGCATATCCAATCAACTTATTCACATTTCTTTTCGTCTTAGCATGAAGAGATGTATTCGATAAAGAAAGGGGTTGTGCCTGGAAATTTTGGTATTACTCGTCTTTGAAATTGTTTAAATTTTCAAACAGATTTTGTGGAAAGAAATTGTACAGTTTAGAATATTCTGCAATTATTTTTTAATTTTTGAATCCTTTTTTTAATCACAAGTGCTTGTATTCTTTTGGCAGTGCAACTACACCGCTTTGGTAGTTTACTAATTGATTTGAAAATATTTCTCACTAAATTTTTTTTTTCATCTAAAAATAATAATAATATTTCTCACTTTCAAAGAGAAAGGAGAAGAGATGATGAGTGTTTACTTTTACATTTAAATTTAATTATATTTGAAAAATAGACCAATTGGAAGCTCCCATTTCTACCGCTCCTACAGCTGCCCCGGCTGCTGCAGAAATTCTTTCTCCTCCTCCCGGTTCACCTTCCTCTCTACTGGTAGACCAGGGTGTAAATAATTCATCTAAAATTACCCCCGAACCTGTAAACAAACAAATGTCTATCAATGAAGCAAATCCTGAGACACTTGTTCCAATTACACAAAAGGAACGAGAGAAATATGAGCATCCTCCACCAACCTCTACTCCTCCAATAATAGAACCCCTACCAGCAGAGACGAAGGTTGAAGAAATCAAAGAGCAGCCAGAGGTCCCAATGGATATCTGTGATGATCAACTTCTTCCTCCTCCCCCTGCACCAACCACAACAATGTCTGAAATGTTGACTTCTAATATTGTTACTTACTCTACTGTTACAGAACTTGGAAAGACTGAGGAACCAGTCAAATCGCCACCACAGCCACAGCAACCTCCACCACTCTCGATGGACCTGCCACCAACAACTGTGGAACAGGAAAAAGTACAATCAGAACTACCTGAACAAGTATTATTACCACCTTCAGAAATGTTAACTACAGAACCTCCTATCCAGGAACCACCTCATCATATTGAGCAACAACAACAACAAGTTGATACTTTTGACACTACGATCCCAGCTGTTGTACATCATGAACCAGTATATGAACATGTTCCGATTCCACAAATTCATGAACCTTTACCCTGTGACCTTGTTCCACCACCTCCTCCAGTAGAATCTGCACCACAGCCTGTTGAACCTGAACATGTGGAATCTGTGCAGCAAGTTGAACAACAACAAGAAGAACAGGTTACTTCAGCTCCTGAGGACGTTGAAATGCCACTAGTTTATCCAGAGCTGGAAACTCAGGATCCCTCGACTGAGTCACATGAATCTCCCATGATTGCTGCTGAGTCTAATCTTGAAACTTTAGAACCAACAGTAGTAGAAGCAGCAGTTTCTGTTGCTCCTGAAGAACCAACTCCAATGGAAATTGACTCTATAACACCAATGGTAACCGAAGAACCTCCTCAACAACTTGTTATGGAGACAAGTGAGGCGGGTATGCCACCAGTACAATTAGAAGAACAAGAAAATCAACAACAAGAATTAGTACATGAGGCTTCAATTCCTGAAGTACCAGCACAAGAGGAGACAAGCCATCAACCTCAAGAAATTGAGCCGGTAGTTGAGACACATACTGAGGACATTATTCCTCCTGTAGAAGCATCAACTGCTCAAGAATTTGCTCCTGAACCTGATCAACTTCCTCCTTCTGATTTTCCTGAATCAGCCCCTACAGCTACTGAAGTCCCTGATCTTGTCCCAGATGTGCAGACTGTAAGTTTTATTTGTATACTGTTACATTGTACATTGTTATATTAATAATTTTATGAGTTACTATCTTTTATTATAACGACTAATGGAATTTTGAAATTTATGTTTATTAGGAATGGCAAGAAAATGTTGGAGAGGCTGAACCTCAACAAATTGAACAAGAAAAACCAGCAGAGGCGGAAGTTGAGGATACTCCACCAACATTAGAAACTGAGGCTCCCCCCGTAGATAGTGAACCAACTCCACCAACAGAGGAGCCAACTCAGATAACAACGGGAGAAGAAGAACCTTTAGTAGCTGAGCCAGAAGTACCTCCAGCAATAGTTGACCCTGAAAGTGCTGTTGAAACAAATCCTGAAGTTGAACAACCTACAGCTACTCCTCCTTCTACTACTGAGGAACCTCAACAAGAACAAACAACAGCACAAGTGGATTCTACTTCTGAAGAACAATAAGTTTTTATTTAATATAAAAATATTGAGAGCAATTGAATCTGTAAAATGTAGAGGTAGGGTGACCTATACTTATTCTGAATGATTTATTCATAATAATAATATAGAAACTTTGGGTCGGTTACTGGTTAGCTTTTTTCTAAGACCCTTTGTAAAGTTTTCTAATCACAAGCTAAAAAAAATTACAGTAATTAATTCTGAAAATTATATACTATGGACCCGAGTCATGAAAAACTGTCGTCATCAATTATTATTATGGAAAATTTTATAATAATAATATGAAGACACTATTGACAGTCATCATTCATTATTGTACTGTAAATGCCAATAATATTTTATCATCTTTTTTATACATCTCTGTTGTGTTTTGTGTTCAAATGGACTTGTTGTTTTTTTGTACTATCTATTTAACTGATAACAATTAAAAAAATCTTACTTAAATATATAAAGTAATGTGACTAGAATATAGACGAGATTTTCCTTGTTTTTTCAATCATGATTGCATTTGTTTTTGCTTTTTCTTTGGTTATAAACTGACAAATACCAAGGTGTACATAAATAAATTGTATTCATATTGCCCCTAAAGTCAAATATAGGTTATATTGTGTAATACGTCCAAAGAAATAAAGTTAAAAAAACTGTCTTTCTTAACTTTGGCTCAGTCAACAAACTCATTTTATTTCATTTTATGGCAAGTCATGAAATTATCATGTATTCAAAGGTAAGAGAGATTGCAATTTTTTTCCTTTGCATTCAACAATAAGCATGAAGTGCCCAAGGGCTCAAAAGGGCATTGGCGGCTGCTATAAACAAATACTTTGAAAACTAAGACTGAATTTAACTCTCTCGTTTATTTATTTTATTATTTATTGTTAAAGTCCAGAGACAACGTTGACGTTCTTAGGATTGTTGTGACTTTTGTTTGTTAAAATTTGTATTTGAATAAAATATTTTAGAAATGGATCCCAATCCTGTAATCAAACTGCCGACCTTTGTCAATACAAGACAGGAATTATCAAATATTGTTACCGAAAGACAGAAAATTGAAGTGAGTTTTATTTAAATTAATTATTGATATAATGAAGTTTGATAAATATATTTGATGAAATAATATTTATTTTGTAGACGGAATTAGAAGAATTAGAAAAACACATGTTGACCTTTGAAGACAGTATTTTAAAACGTGGTGGACCATATTTTGGAAAGATTGCTCAAGGAGAAAGAGCAGGACAAATTTTAGAGAAGATCAACAAGTCTCAAAAAGAAAATGACCACAATAGTGACGACTCTTCAGAGTCCTCTAAATCCGTCAAAGTTTTAGAAGCTCAGCGTCTTTTCTCTAATTCTTCCGTTACCTCACCAGCCCTTATCAACTTGTAAGCTTAAAATTCATTCGTACATATGTAAATTTCACAACAAATATTTGAACAAGCCAGTAATGCATACAATTCTCTGTCATTTTATTTGTCTTTCAGAAAGCAATCTCAAGAAGTTAAACCCATCAGCCATACCAGCTACACTAAACATCCATAAATTATTACCACAACAAACTTTTATCAATGTGATCTATTCTAAACAAGGAATTGACTCTAAATCGAAATGTAAATATTTATGTAGGTAAAAGAAAAAGATTTTCAACTAACTTATAAAATATTTATGATCAAAATAAGTAACTGTTCATTTTATGATCTCTCATGTATTTATTTATACAGATATATAAACTTAATGTCTAAATAAAGCAAGAACCAATTTTTCTAATTTGTCAATGATAATAATCTAGTCTATCAATTAGCTTTTTAATTATTTCCATTTTGTTCAATGTGATTTATTCAAGATTGTGTCTCTACGACAGTCACTCGACAGTAGTTAAAGGGCAGAGGAGAGAAGAGAGGGGGGGAGTGTGTATTTGACTGGAACGGGGAGGGGGAAAGATGTGGAAGTAAGGTACTGGGGTCCATGAAGAGAGAAATAGAGCATTGCACTTGATGCCAACAGCAGCCAATCTACTTTGTACTCAATGTGATGGATGAACTGTTTTTATAATATTATATAGTACACAGAGAAAGAGAGAGAGAGTAGGTAAAGTAAAAAGGGAGGGGGAGAAAATCGATTTTATTTTGTTTAATATTCTGTAGGCTATATTACATGTATATATTGTACATACATCCATATTATAGCATCTTTAATTGTGTACACTCGAGTCGATCACAGAACAGCACCAGCCCACCCTGTCATAGACTCGGAGATTTTCTGTCTCCGAGAGAGAGAGAACAAGAAAAGTGAAGTGTTCATTAGGAAGCGGAACATAAGTGAGAGAGGATGGAAATGAGATTGCGATGTGATTTGATCTTCTCGATAGGAAAGATTAGGGAAAGAAAGTGTCTACTACATATGTCTATACTCTACACACAAAAAATCCTTTCACCCTTTTCTCTTCCCCGACAGTCAGAGATTCTCTCTCTCTCTCTCTCTGTGGCAATGTTAAACGAGTGGAACAATACATGGACTAGACGGAGAGAACACCAAGACAGAAAAGAAGATGCACCCAGAGATCTCATATACTCGTTTGAGAGTATATTGTGTTTCGATTCCTTGAAATCTCTTTTTTTTGGTGGCAGAGTTTATCTTATAGTACGATTGTATAATGGCAATGTGGTCTTTAAAGCCCGTGAAAGAATTTCAACCACCCCTCCCATTATTCCTCTCCCGCTTTCTCCGTACACATATATTCCTCCTTTCTCCCTCTGTCTTTGTACCATCTATAAAAAAAGAGTTCACCAGTTCTTTTTCTGTACAGATCCTTAACCTTCACTATCAGCCTAGAAGAGTTTTCAGTATAGAGTAGTCCATCTTATATTCATGATCGTCTAGATAAGTATCACCATTAAGAGAGCCACTTGAGAAAATTGCATTTTTTTTCTTCATCTTCTTCTTCAAAACCATGAAAACAGGGGGAGACTTCATTTCTCGTCATAAACTCGAGTGTGAAACAAATAACAAATACAGAGGCAAAAATAAAGTTTAAATGTTTTTGTTTTTTTTTTATAAAACTTAAATATCCACATGCTTCTTCCCCATCCCTTTTATTTGTAGGTGGTACTTTAAATGGTGCAGGTGTAGCTCATTTTTAAAACTTTTCTCAATACTAACGACTTTGCCTGAATATATGTGGAGATGAAGGAGACAAGTATTTACAAGAATAATATTAAATGATGCAAAAAATTAAAGATCCTCATCTAATTTCCATTAAAATGACTTCCAATGAAGTCCCCAGATGACAATGTGAAAAAACAGAATCTTGTCTCCTTTTCTCTCTCGTTCGTATTATAGATTTTGATGATGCGATAGACTATCCATGTACTCATATTGTTGGCACAAGGCGAAAAAGGTTTTTCTCATTTGTGCAAAGGTCGACAAAAACTGCCAGAGAGAAGTGAATAAAAAAAAAGAAGAAGAGAGAGAAGGAAGTTGAGAATGTGTGTGGCATCGTAAATGGGTGTAAAGGGCACATATGGAAAAAGGAAGAGTTAGCCAAAGCCCCCTCATTCTTTTTCTCTCCCTCTCTCTTTCTGCTACAGCCTCAACTTGAGCAAATAATATATATAAAAAGACTTTTTTCTCTACCAGATTTTTTCCTCCTTCTTCCACTCAACCAAAGAATTGACGAAAAAAAACTCTCATTTTGTCAAGCTGTACAGTATAGAAGGGAGGAGAGGTGAAAGTACAATGGAATGATTACATGAAATTTACCATGATGTGTGTGTATTTTTTTGGGGTGGATAAAGAAATCTTGCTCACCCATCTGCCTCACTCTGTGTGCTTAACTATCTCTGCCCTATCTATCCATTTCTAGTCTAACATTTGAGAGAGGAGTGCGTAAAAGAAAAAAAAGGGAGTCGGACAGAGAAAGTGAGAGTGAAAAAAAAACCCTTCAGTCGTCGCAAAATCTTGATTCCCTTATCGATTTTGGATTCAAGAGAGAAAGAAGAAAATACCTTCTCCTTCTTTTTTGAAACGTTCCTCAAAATCCTCTTCACTCACTCTTACTCAAGTCACATCATCATGTCGTACATCCTCACTGGCTTGATCATTCCTTGAGACTAGATCGAGAGAAAGCGAGAGAGTTAGTCTTTTCTCCATCCATATCTCCCCCCTAGTCTTGCTTTCCCTACATGTCAGAATAGATATACTCAATATATTCAATCTGTGTAGTTTATGATCTTTATAATGTGGATCTTTACAAGAAAATCTCATGTTCAATCTTCCTCTCAATATAAATAAAAGGAGGAAATGGCTAGAGAGAGGGGACTACATTATGAGAACATTTTTTATTTTATCTTTTTTTAAATTCTAAATTCCAAATTTATTTCCATCTCACATGATCCACTGAAAAAAAACTAAAAGAGGAGTAGCAGCCACTTGCATGGGTTTGAAAAAAAATGGTAAGAAAAATTGTGAAGAGACCAAAAAAAAGAGTGAAATTTTCCAAGGGGGGTCTTTTTGGACGGAGAAAGTTGTCTCCAGGTGTACAAGGAGAATACTCAATGATCCAAGACTTTTGTTCAATTCTTTGTTCTTTATCTTGAATTCATCTGCTATGGGAGAGGATGGTATTTCAATGAACAGTTAACTTTCTCCCGTCGACATCCCTTCACTCTCCACTTTATCTTGATACAGTCGTCCTTGTCTTTTCCCTTTTCTTTTATATAGTCATCTCGTTGAACTGAACCATGTGAGAAGACCCATTCAAATGCCCTCTTATTCAATTTACCTCCATACACCAAATGCACCGTCCCTCTCTATCTCTCTCTTCAAACAGAAACTTTCTCTCTCTCTCTTGTGGGTCTTGGATGTCGCAACCCTGAAATTCTTTTTCTTGATTGTTTTTTCTTGAAAGAAAGAACAAGATGAAAATGTGTGGAATCTCTACAAGAAAGAAATCAATGTCAATGTCATTCTCAATATCTCTTAGCCAAACCTTTATTGAACTTTCTCCATTTTTCTTATAAATCCCAATGATATTACCTCCATCATTCTCAAATATTTATCCCTTCATGTACTTCAATCTCTACACAAGATGAACATTGTATGATCCACATAATATATTTTACGATAAAAATACAATATTCATACCATCTCAAAATCTTGTGTACTTTTTTTTAAAAAAAAATTCGTTCTACCTCATAACACTTTTGAAAACTAATGGAGTCATATATTGTATGACAAAAAAAGAACAAACTTTTTATAAAATCCCCATAGGTCAAGGTCTTTTGATAAAATTTGCAAAAAAAAGAGAAAGTCTCATGGGTATACAAAAAAGTTATTAAAATCCATGATAGAAAGCATTCCCTACAAACATTACATTGTCTCATTCTTTTTATATCCCTCCCCCTCAAAAATGAACCTCACTATTGTTTATACTGAGACTAGAGAAGAGAAAATTTGTAAAAAATGAAATGGTGAGCAAGAAAGGAAGATAATGGTCAATCTGCATGTAGAGACAGTATGGAAATGAAGTAGAAAAAAAAACAATGGATGGGATGTAGAAAAGATGAGGCTAGGCAGCATATTTGCCTCTGCATGTACACAACATGTTTTTGATAACCAACATTGTGAATTTATGTTCATGTAGGGAAGAAAACAAGGAGAGAGAAAGAGAGAGGAGGGAGGGGAAGAAATATGTTTGTTGGCCTTGGTCTGAAGGTGGGTTTGTGCCCTCGCCCCATTCCTCTTGAGTGATACATACCAGATAAAAGAAGAATCTCATGCCATTTATCATAAACGGAGAAAATGAGTTTGATACCCTTTTTGACACGAGTCTCATCTACAGGGCAATATAACATGGAAGGGTAGTGGACTTACATGCTACACATTCCATTTTAGGACTTAAGACAGAAAGAAAAGAACGCCTGGCTTTCACTTTCTACAAAAACACCATCATTCTTGCTTTTACCCTCTTCCTCTCTTTTTTACTGGGGAGTTATAGGAGAAAGGGGGGAGGGGGGTATGTGGAGGCTTAAACGTTGAAAAAAAGAGCGCCTCTCTCCATCTCAATCCTTGAATGCCATTTCTTTGTATCGAATCATCGTAAATAAGAATTTCCTATTCTCAAACTCCATGCGTTTTATTCCTCCCAGACTTGCACAAACCCAACACACACACACACACTTTCTCTCTCTTTTCTACTTTGTTGAATTCTTGGCCTCTAAAAAAGAAAGTAAATCCGCTTGTTTTCTCCAGATTCTCTTTAACATGCTTGACAAACAGAATTTATCCACGTGCATTCCCATCCCTATCCATTGTAATACAGTTGGTGTATCACAAGACTTGGGAAATTTAACTAAAGAGAGGAAATCTCCATACCCTTGATCTTCCCATTGTAAACTAGACGATATACAAGGACACAATCCATTGGGATTGTCCATATACATTCTAACAATTGGAAAGTGTACAATTTAGTCACCATTTTGAGGAGGGAGATTCGTGTTTCTTCCCTCTTAAGCTCACCTCAACAAAGAGAAAGTCTGTGAGGTTTTGACTTTGAAGGTTTTCTCCTTCTCCTCCCTTAAAATAACTAAATTCAAATTGAGCTTTTGTATATAATGTTACACAATGGAAAGGACCACCAAAGGCATTTTAGTTTCTTGAGTCAAGAGAGACAAGAGGACAGTTTATTTTATGTAAAGTTTAAGTAGGGAGGGAGGAGGGGGGTTCCTACCCGGAGGAAAAGGAGGGAAAGACAGTTTAAAATAAATTTAGAGACCATGGATGTGTGTACATGTTGTACAAACATTTGGAGATGGGAGAGCCCAAGGTGGACACGTAAGCCTCATGGCTCTAAACACATTTTGTGGAGGGGGGTATGACAGAGAGTTGTGGTTGTGAAGAGGTTACTTATAGAAAATGTGTACAAGAAGAGTCAAGGTACCGTAAATATCCATGTATTTCCACTTTACCCAACCAGTGAAAATTGTGGTTCGTAAATTTCCATCTGACATTTTCCATTTTCACTCTGCTTCAAATTCTGTCCTCCTCCTTCTCCTTCCCAAAAATCTTGTTGTGTTCTTAGCCATTTTCATGGTTGAGGATAATGTACGTGTCCCTTTTTCCTTTTGCTCACTAACAATTTGCACGTTGTTATCTTTGTACACTCAATTTATGTGAAGCTTCCAACTTCTAACGACCCTCCACATGAAATTCCTTGTTCTCTCTCTCTCTCTCTTTGTCTTTGTAAGAAAACTCTTTGGCTTATAACTGCTTACATTAGCACACAAATATTTTATATCATTTTTGGGGGTAGAGAGGCCTTTAAAATTGTGAAGGAGAATCTCAACAATCAACAAACTTGACATGGCCCTTAACTCATTCACCTCCTCCTTTTACAAATTCTCTAGAGCTTGTAACAATTTATAAGGGACATTAATGGTTAGTGACTTAATTATAGTCTATAAGCCAACTCAAATTTTTTTTTATCATTTTTTCCGGAGATACCCGCTCTCTCACCTTCTTCTCATTAAATTCAAAAAGTTTGTTAAAAATGATTTGACGTCTATGGATTCATGGAAGCAGTCAAAGTTTGCAAAAAAAGTTGAACTTTTACTAAAAAGTTTGATTGTCATACAATGTACTAGGAAATAAAATTTCAAATTGAAATTTTGTATATAAAAAAACTTGAAATATTAAAATGATAATTGTCAAGTTGAAAAAAATAAATTCAAGTGTTGTAGTTCTTTTTTTTGAAAGAATTGGAAATAAAAAATGATTAATAATTCATTTTTTTGATCTACATTCAAACATAAAAATTCATGAAATATTTAGTACAAAACCATATGTTAATAATACAAATGGAAAACTTTTTTTCCAACATTTTATACATTCCATAAAAATTCCACTCCGAATAAATATTCAGCATCCAACTTTTTTTCTCATGATAAAAATTGAGAGTAAAAATAGCAAAATAATTATGAGCTATTGCTCATAATTTGTCCCTTTTTTTCTTGTACATTTCCTCCAAGTTTGTCTTATCCATAAAGGGAGAGAGAGAGAAAATTGTTGCACTTTTCAGTTCCAAAAAAACTCCTACATGAGCTGACTGTCAAGTCTCCTCTGAGATATTATGGCCATAAACTGAATTATAACTGACTTTAACTCTTCCCCTCAAAATAATATATTCAACTTTCTCCCCCATCTAAATTCCCCTTTCAAAAGAAAAAGAAGAAGAAAAAAACATGAGAAATATTTGTCGTGTCTACACACACACACGCACTTTGTACCATTCACCATATTCCTGTACCTGATCTTGAGGCGTTTTTTTCTCATTTTTGTTCTGTAGCCTCCATTAAGAGGACAATGGGGGGAAATGTAAATAAAAAGTGGGCACTTTTAGTAGTTTAATGTTGTCAAGAGAGAGAAAGAGAGAGAGAGAGAGAGAAAGTTTTGAAAATATTCCTCTGTATTGGTGTATCCCCATAAAACACAAGAAAATAGAAAATGGCAAGCTATTTCTGTACCCTGCCAGAAGCATTAGAAAGAGGAAGAAAGAAGAAGGAGCGGGAGGCTTTGGTTTATAAATAATGTGAATATATTCCCAACATAAGGAGAGATGCTCATACTGTACACAATGGGATGCTCTTTGAGGTGAAAATTCGCATACTTTCTCTTCCTTTTTTTTGTGTCCATGAAGAAAATTGTGTGTTTATGCCATGCCATCTAAAATTCCAAAAAATTTTCTCTCTTGCACCGACTATGATAAGTAGTTGTGTTGGGAGTGTAACTGGCAAAGTTATCAATTCGTACCTCCATTTTACTTTGTTCCCTCCAAAAAATGTCTGCCTGAAACAACGTGAGGATTGTGTGTGTGTAGACAAACTGCGTAGATTTGTATGTATTATGATAATATATAAGGTGGATGAAAAGAGAAAGTTTATTGTATTACATACTTTCTCCTTTATGTAAGTAAAGGATGTTGATATACATCAAAACTTTCTTGTTAACGCTTCAACGAATTGATTGATGACTGGATCCTCGTGTTGGCTAAACGAGAAGCATTTGCATTTGAAAATTTCACATCCGTTCTGTTTCCCTTATTTTGTGTGTATTTGTAACCGTGTACAAATTGTTTCTTGTTTCCTTTTCTCTATTTACAAAACTATAGAGAGAGATACTCCCACTTTCTCTACTTTCTCTTTTGTGTGTATTATGTAAACTTTACAGGCCTCTGACTTGAAATTCTTGACATCGATCCTCTTGTCACACTTTCTCTCTCTTGGAGAGATATCCCCTCCACATCTGTAGACTTCATCTCTTTGAATTTAACTCAAGAGCGTACGATTAGACTATCCCCAAAACTGTGGCAAGACAGTCAAGATTTATTTTTGATGTTTCGCTTAGCTGTCTCAATCATTATTTCATTCCTCCACCATCTTCATCTTCATCTCAATCTTAGTCCAGACCAAAACTATTTTGCAAAACTATTTTTGCAAAAATTTTCTCTCTTTTTTACTCCCCCTCCATGTTTCGCTGTCTCAAAGACAGGGAGCCATTTATCTTTCTTTCTTTTTTTCTTAAATTTTTTTATTTCTTTGTTCTACAATATTTTCATTTTGTGAATTTAAAATGTGGATCACACAGAGACAGTGAAAATAATTGGAGATAAACAAGGAATATTTTATTACTTAGTTTTAAAATTCAGTGGAGGCTGTCGAGTGTCTAAAGTAGAAGGGGGAAGTAGACAAGAAATAACAAATTACATAATTATTTCATGAGAATCCAATTGCTCTTCAGTAATTATTTGATCCTTAAAAAATATTCTCTCTCTATATAGTTTAACAGTGTTGGATATATACATCCAAATTTAATTTAAGGATACATAAAATAGAATAAAATATCTTGTACGACATTCCACCATACAATGAGGAAATTTGTTTAGCCCAAAGTGGCACAGACTGCACGTTCAACTGGAGGGGAGAAAGCCTATAGGCTTGAGAGAAAGAGAAAGCGAAAAAAAAGTAATCTAGTATTTTATTCACGCTCCATTGCATTGCTTTTGGGATTTAATATTCTGTGTATTATAGTACTTAATAACATGCCTATAAAAGTAAGAATTATTGTAAGAAATATTTTTCACGTACTCTTTTCTCTCTTTTTTTGTAATTCCCCTCACAAACGTGAGAGTAACAGGACGAGAGGAAGGAAGAGAGAAAGAAAGTGGCAGGAGAAAGCTGAAATATTTTTAATTATGATTTTGTGCTCTTCATACACAAACTAATAGAGTTAGTACTGGAAACGTGACTCACATTTAATTTGATTTCAACCAAAACCACAAACTCTGTTAAATAAAAAAGTAGACCCCTAAAAGTCCTCAAATCTTTTTCTTCTTTTAAAGATGAATGTAATTTAATGACACATAGAAAAAAAATTGTTTCTTTTACGCATCTCTTAATTATACACATGACTTTCTAATGTTTATCTTAAACTAAAGAGGAAGAAATTTTGTGTTGGGGGAAAAGACAATGAAAATAAATTATGGTAATATGATGATATAAAATAGACACTTAAACACATTGCCAGTTAACAAGACACTCTGGTTACAATAACAATGAAAGGAAGCCTCCTTTTATTTCCACATTGTCTTTGTAAAGAGATGCTTGATTACTCCACAATATGCATCTCCCCCCATGTATCCTTGTATCCCATAAAATAGTAAAAGTAGCCTGGCTTTGTTACGGTTTGGATTTCAAGAGGTAGACAAGAGAGAGAGGGAAACCACAAGGAAAAGGAAAAGGCCGCTTTTACCCGTCGGTGGTTTATTTCCTCACACTTTCTCCCCCCAAAATTCTTCATATAATCTTTTCTTTTGTACATGTATCCCTTATACCTTTCCCCTCTTGAGTTCCTCACGCACCTCTTGACTCAACTCGAACCACCTCTGCTGTAAGGCAAGAGAGAGAGACTTTATTTACTAAACCAACTCACGTCTTTCCTCCTCCTTTCCCCTCCTTTTCTCTTTCACACACTTTCTTTTCGTCTGTGGAGAGAGTAAAGGGTGAGCTTGAAGCACTTTCCCGGTCCACAGAATTCGGGATGGTAACCTTTTGGCCTTACTGGCAAAGAAAAAAAGGGAAACCTTTAGACGGAGACTGAACTACACAGCAATGCATAGACATTTATTACCTCCCCCCCTCTTTTTATACATGTTACTTTTAGAATATGTAGGGAAAAAAAGGTCTTTTAAATGTGGCCATGGCTATGGTCATGTCAGTGTAAAGTTTTTTTTCTTGTACTTTAGCCTCTCGACGACCACCCAGAATACAAATTCCCCCTAATTACTTGACACTGTCTAATCAATATCAAATTAGGGAAAGAGATCATCTCTCTTCCTTTCTCTCCTTTCTCTCCTTTCTCTCCTTTCTCTCACTTTCTCTCTATTTGTAGTACATTCCAATGAAATTTTCTCGAGACTATTTACTCTACAACATTTTCTATGTAAAGTTTCTTGTCAAGAGGACAAGTGGAGGGATGGAGAATTTTATGTCCACCTTAGGACCCCCTGCGTGGAATCTCGTGCCTTTGCCTTGAGAGAGAAAGAAGAGAAAATTCCAAGGAGAGGATGGGGCGGTATAGAATGTCTTTATCAGAAAAGACTTCTCAGTTTCTGGGTTAGGATTACGGACTGAGATTAGAAAAGCTTGTAAGAGGTTGTCAGTACATGGGATTCCCTGTACATATTTGTGTTTGGTAAATACCATACAAAAGAGAACAAGAGAGAATGGAAATCTAATGAAGCGTTAGGGACACACTCCCCATAAGACATGCCTCCACTTTCCCCATCTGCTCCTCTTCTTTTTCTCTCTCTGTCTCTGTCTCTATTTTTCTTTCCCCCCTTTCTTTTTTTCATTTCGATTTGTTTCTCTTAGCGAAAATCCATGAAGTGAGAGTCATCCAAAAAAACGGACGATGCTTATGCTGTATATGTATGGTACAACTCGTTCCTTTTTTTAGAATCTGAAATTTCATTGTGTAGACAAGGCAATGGGTGGGGGGAGAAAGGGAGGGTACAAGTTTTTTTTTCAACTGATTAAAGTTTTTCTTGTGCCTTTTCTCCGGATATTTTATAAGGGGAATCATGACGTTCCTTGAGAGAAAATTTACCACTGAATCAAGAATAGAATTTTACAGTTGAGAGAGAAAAAAGAAAGCCAAGGTTTTTTTTATATTTTTTCTCTATACTTTTTTGGTTTGCCTTGTGGCACACCAGAAAAAAAATGTCGAGAAAAAAAGGAGGAAAGAAGAGGGAGAAAAGGAGGGAGTCATCAAGAAAAAAAAGGTGCATCTGTCAGCTTTGAAAAATTGCTCAATTAATTTCAGTCTCAGTTCAGTTCTAAGAAGAAATTACTTTTACTCAATGTTTACTTTATCTTGTGGCTAAGGCGGGTAGGCAGCAGGCGGGTGTGAGTTGGCGGAAGTTTTTTTTTATACATGGAAACTTCTCATTTGCTCTACTCAATACATGATTCCTCATATGCATTCCAATTCCTTGATATACAAAAAAAGAGAATCTTGTGAATCAAGTGCCAGTAAAATTCTCCAATTTTTTTTATTTTCTGTCTTTTTCTCATGGAGATGAAACCAGTCTTGAGCCTCCATAACCTCCAGCTTTTTCCCTTTGGTTTACAGCCCCCCCATTCTCCATCAAGTCAGATTATTAGAATTCCAAGAGGAGTCTTGAGGGGGGGGGAGAGTATTAATGTTGGCATTTTTAAAAGGTCCTTGGGTAAATTTATGCCATGAAAATTGCTCCAAAATGACTCTAAATCCTGCACCTTCCCCCCGTCCCTTGAGTTGGACTGGAACATGAAGAGTCATTTTCACTATATAGAAAATAAACCATCAACTTGATCTCCTTCTGTCTCTGTGTCCCCAAGACACCCAAGAAGATGAACAGGGGGCAATGTACTAGAAATTCATTACAAATTTCAACTTTGTGACCTGTGACGACGGCGTGTCAAGAATAAATCAAGTAACTTTTTGTCCCCCCCCCCCTAAAATTTCATTGTCTCCCTATGCCATGCATGATTGGTCATGGCATGTAAAGCCTTTGGGGGTGGAGGAAAGTTGTAACAAGTCGACAGTAGATTAGAAATTAATGTAAAATGAAGATGATCAATTCTACAAATATATTAGCTTCAAATAATAATAATAGAGAAAGAGTTGAAGGGGGTGAGGATGATGGAGAGGAGAATTCAGGTTATGAGAGTAGAACTACAAGGACGTACATACTTAAAAAATAAAATGGGGGCTATACATCACAAACGACTTTTATATAAGAGACAATTTGTACAACAGCTGAGAGAGTCTTGATGAGATTCTGGTTGTTGATGACGGCAAAAGGTTTTTCCTTGGGCGGAAGTGCCACTACATTATTGCGGCTTATTGCCTTGTCTCATGTCTTGGGCTCCTCCTAAAGAAAAAGAGAGTTGACTATGTCCCTTCATGAGTTCATATCATAAGACACAAGGACACTCCTCCTCCTCCTGGAAAAGATCATATGTGTTCACCCAACATTATGCACTCGTTACCAACATCTCCTCCATTTCCAACTTTTTCCTCCGCCGCCTTGAGCTCAAGGAAATTGTAAGTGGAGAGTGTGTCAATATAGAATCCCCTCCCCACCTTCCTATACTTCCCACAGTCTTTATATATCCAGTGTACATTTGTATATAATCTAGAGATGCACGTACAGTCTCCAAGAGTCCCCTCCATTTTTTTGTCTATGTGAAATGAAATTTGTCTTGAGCCACGTGTTGGACCTACAGGATAAAAGAAGCACCATTTTCTCTCATCATCCACCAAATTCCCAATAGAAAATTGTATCCGGGCAACTTGATTCTCTTCACTCCTCAATTCTTTTTATAGAGAGAGGGGGGGAGTGTATATACAGATACTTTATTTTTTATTAAGACTGAGAGCCCTTAATAGGTGATACATTGACGGGGTATAATATAACGTTGGACAAATAGTCAATACATTTTTCTTTTTATCCACATCTCCTCTCCCAGAGATGCCTCAAGCAAGGACGTCTAACATGTACAGTGTAGCGTATTAAAAAAAAGGACAAGAAAGCAATAAAAAATGGTCTTCTATACTTTGGAGAAAAAAATAACTTGGGGACTGGTGGCGTCTTATGTGAGGGGGAGGCGGGTATGGGAGTGTATGAAGGGAGGGGAGAGGTTTTCATATTTCAAGTCTCAAAGTCCCAGCCGCTTGTAATGGTTAGCGGAAATGATGCTTTTACTCAATGACTTTGCTAATTACATCCACTTTCTCCCACTTGGCTTCCCAATTCCCAACCTTTAATATCTCTCTTCTTTCCATGTCTAGCATATGCAATCGAGTCCACATGTCCCTTCTTGTGAATTTATTTCGGCTTTTCATTTTCATTATGAAATTGCCCACACACGGAGGGAGAGGAGGAGGAGGAGGGAGAGGCAACCGGTGTGTGACGGGGGGAGGGGGAGATGGTAATGTAATTCCCTGACGACATGTGGTCCGCTTTTTATGAACCAAAATAAGTTGAAGAGTAATGTCTTTCAATCCAGGGAAGGAATATTGAGTTTATCAAATAGTTTTACCTGTAACAACCCATTCCTTATTTTTCCCATTCTTGTCTGCAACTTGTTCTTTGGAATTATTTTGGGGGTGTAAACTTCATTTTATTACTCTGTAATCATCCATTCTTTCTTTATTTCCATCCTCTCCCTACATCTATTAAATGGAGCAAGAGCAACTCTTTTACAAAAATTAATTGGGGCGGGCATGTACCGTATTTATTTATGTACAAATCTTTAAGTGTTAAGTGACAGAACATTAAAAATTATATGGTAGACAACAATTTGAGGGAGTGTAACTATTAGTAGTCTATTAAAGGGAAATACGGTACGTTGTGTGAATAATTCACACGCTTGTAAACCTGTAACATAGTTTACGCGGACAAATCAACGCCTTTAATAGGAAGTTGTATTCTTTGTCATTAATAATTTAGATTTGTTGTCTCGTCTTGCTGTGATGATTCCGATGAAACTTGTTTCTTTCACTTGAAATTACGATGAGATGGAGGGCAAAAAAACAAAGATAGAGAAATGCATGTAATTTCCCATTGATTGACTGACGATGAGTCAAGATGTTTATTAGTCAATGCCTAATTGACCGTGGCCACGAATACTCCCTCTCTCTCTCTCTCTCTCTGGCTATATATTTAGTCTTAATTTTTAATAAAAAACGGAACTGGGCAAACAATCTTTCACTTTTAGCATCGATAAAAAAAGTTGATCCTAATAAAATGGTATTAACAAGTTTGAACTTGGGGGTTTGTTGTGTGGGACTTGAACTATTTCTTATCTTCATCTCCGTCACTCCTTCGAGTCCCAGCGTCTCGGTAATAAAAAAAATACTTGCTATAAAAATCATTCTAATATCCAATATCTGTCGTAGTGTCGACGTGACTTGGTCTGCAGACAGTCTGAGTATTTTTCAATATTGAGCAAAATTATTTTTTAATAAAAAAATTAAAAATAATATTCAACTTTTGTTTGTAAAATTGTTTGTCTGTGGTTACATTTACATACCAAGTCAGTTTGTGATCTACGACATGTAAAAATACAGAATAGTACAATTAAGTTTTAAATAATGATAAAAGTTTCAACTCACTAATTAATTTTTTGTTTCCTTCCTCTTATCCCCTCCTTCAGAAAAACAAACAAAACTTGGAGGTGGACAATTACCTGGATAAACTGAGAAATGACGTCACCACCCCTCGTAAAAAAACTTTAAGATAATTTTTTCTTAACAAAAACATAGGCTTGTATAATACAAAATTGTAGATAATTTAGAAATTGATAGGAATTTTTTTTTGGTCATGAATTAGGCATGCATAATATATTTTTTTGCAGCTCTAGATTGTGGTGGAAGGAGGGAAGTGAGACTGCATGAAACTATTTTCATAGAAAGTCCTCATTTCAGCAAGAAGAAAAAATATCCAAACTCCATTAACTGCAAATGGAACTTTCATGTTCGTTAAGCCACCTCACCTAATCTCTATACTTTATATTAATCCTTTATCCATGTTTTCGCATTTATTATCATTACTTTACCTCCCATATTATTACATATTAACCCCCTTCTCTCCACACACACTCTCACACGCTTTAACTTAAATCCCATTGGCATTTTCACAATCCAGTAGGTAACCATTATAAGCTCATTCCAGTTTGTACAGTCACACAATCTCTCTCCCTCCCCACCATTTTCCCATATAACCCACAATCATCTTGTCCCCAAACTTTTCTGGGGGGCTAAGTTCAATTATAATTATATTACGCGCCCTCTTTTTCAAGACTTAATACTAATTAGTTAACCAACGTCTTCTCTTTTTGGGGACAAAAGTTGATTATCTAATTAAAATGAATTTTTCTTTTCCAGCTCCACCATTGTACCTTAGCCATAAATTGCCCTAATTTTAGTCTCAACAAATTTCTCTGTTTTGACTACTTACAAGTCACAGATGGGTTGGGTCGAAATAAAAGGTTTTTTTTAAAAAAAAATTAAACTAAAATCTCCATTAAATATTTTAAAATAATTATTTTTTTTATATTTTAAAGGTTTTGTGGAGAAGAAGGACCACAAAATTTGTACATGGAGAAAAATGTGACTGTAATTTTCAAGACTAGTCCAAGTTTCAGTGGGACAGGATTTCGCTGCTATGCTGTCTGTGTTGAGCCAGGTCAAGATGAAGATAAACTTTATTCTTGGAACAAAAAAGATTTTTTATCCATTTTATTTAAATCTCCTTTCTTTTTTCATGGAGGATAAAAGTCAGTCTTGTACATACAACCCATGAATTTCTCTTTTCTTTTTTATATGTATTTTTTTATTCCCCTCAAAATTCTATAGGTCCTGTAACTCACACCGAGTTGGCCGCCCCATCAATTCCGTTTTCATCCTTGGGCCACTGTGGTAAAGAAAAAAAAGAGAACAAAAGAGAAAGTCGAGCAAATACAATTTGAGTTTGTTGGGGCGTAAAATAACTAATAAAATATTTTTTTTCAACAGTTTGTGGAAGAGGAAATCGTGATAGGAAGTTTGTAACACGAGAAAAGTTTCCATGGGTAGCTCAACTATTTCGAAAAAATGATGGCCAACTCTTTTGTACTGCCAGTCTCATTACTAATCAATACCTGTTGTCTGCTAGCCACTGCTTTGCTTCAAGGTACAAGAGTACACAAGAGAGAGAGAGGAAAAAAATGAAATGTTTTTTAATTACTTGATTTATGATCCAGTGAATCAAATGATCCATCCAATATTTACGTTGTCCTCAACGAGAAATCAAAGACGAGCGCCAATCAAAAAAATGGAAGGGGGAGACCACCTGGACGAAATGTGAGCTCAATAATTCGTTATCAAACAGACGGCTTAACTTATGAAGGAGATGCAGACATTGCATTAATCAAATTGGAGAAAATCATTCATTTTGACCATGTGGACGTGGACACCACTCAACTCTCCCCCGTTTGTTTACCCAAGGGAGAGGAATTGACCAAACAATACGTGGGGGTTGACACCTTCTCAAGTCAATGGACATGGGATACTCAATGGGAAGGTCATTTTAATTTATTTTTTTGAATATTATTTTAATAAATTCATTAATTTCTCTTTTTACATGAATGTTTAGGCTACCAATTATGGAATGTAAAATCAAAAGTAGTGGAGAATGAGAATTGTGCGAGTTCATATAGAAAAATGGGGGTTGGTGGAGGAGACAGTTCGACATTTTGTACTCAAGATGTTCAATCAATTCTTCATGGGTCTTGTCGTGTATGTGTAATTTTATTTGTTTTGTAACTTGAAATTATTTACAGTTAACTTGCTTCCCTCTCTCTCTCAATGTTTACTTCATATGCTCCCCATTTTGTGCGTGTATTCTAATCAAAAATCTTTTTTTACTCGCTCTCTCTCTTTGTTGACACAATGTTGGCAGCCCATTTCAGGAGCAGCCCTCATGACAGCTGAAAACAAAGGACGTTTTTCAAAGTTTACACAAATTGGAGTTGGTACCTGGGGCCATGATTGTGGACAGTATGGGAGATATCGTAAAAACATACCACGAATGTATACCAAATTAACAGGTAATCATTGCCATTTTCTTCCATTTTACAATCTCAATTAATTTTTGGTTACTTTACACTTACATTATTTTAATCTTATTGCTTTTCAATTAACTCAGAGCTTATGAGTTGGATTTTTTTTCAAACTCAAGACTCGGGATTTTGTAAAAGTTGACAACTTCAACCAAAATTTGATAATCGAGTGCATTCAAGACACAAACAAAATTTGAATTTATTTATTAAATAAATTATTTAAAAGATGAAAAACTACATTTCACATTTTATATTGTGACCGTATAGCTCTAGCCATGCGTCAAATATCGACAAAAAAAGTCAATGTAAAATGGAATTTACTGTTCATTACAAAAAAATTTTTGACTTGGTTCATAAAATGGCCAAAAAAGTTTTTTCTTATATTTTTTTTTATCTATTATTAGTTAACATAGAAAAATATCAAATATAGTGAGCTATAAGTCTATAAGAGTTTTCACATGAATTGAGTTTATGTCTAAAAAGTGAATGTAAAGAAAAGAGAAAAAGATACGAGCTCATCCCATCATAAAATTTTAATGATCTCTCTCTCTCTCTGGAACGAAATGACTGCTATTTTATGTAGCCTCAACATTCATAAAATAATGTTACCTTACAGTCAAAATAAAAAAAAGATCTATCCATCTTGAATCACAAGTTCATGATCTGCAAAGTATCATGAAAAAAATATATAATAACGACTGCCCATTTGGACTTCTAATGTTAAATCAGACTTTCTTTATCTACGCACTTACGCATACAAATTACTCAAAGTCCACTAACCCAAATTTATTTTTGCATAATAAATAAATTGTTTTTTTTGTTTATACTCCTCTATAAAATAAACTAGAGGATAGGCACAAGACTAGAAAATTAATTACTTGGGGATGCCTTGGACCATAAAATAGAAAATAGAAAACCACAAAATAACTTTTTGATTCCAAAACAGTCAAAATGTCCAAGTAAACTTTAGACAAAAAACAGCTACAGGCTAGTGGTGTCAGTTTACCTTAATTCAATCAAGTTGGTGACTCTATAGAAATAGATTAACTTTTGTCATGTACTTTCTCAAAAAAAATTGAAGAAACCCAGTTAAGTAATTTTTTAGAAAGTCTTGACAGTTAAAAGTTTTAGTTTTGACTTGAGAATGACGTCAATATAAAAATTGTGACTTATTTTTATTTATATGAAATAATAAATTTTTTTGAATTGAATTTTAATAAATAAATTGGATATTAAAAAGTTTGTTGTGGAATTATTCAATAAAAAAACATTTTTTTCTCTATTTGTTGACAACATTCCATCTAAAATATGAAAAATCTCATGGGACAAATTACAAGAATGAGTTTTTCTTCAGTGCTGGAGGCTCAATGAAATTGTGAATTAAACTTTGTGTTATAGTTGAAGAGGGAGAGAGAGAGAGACGACAAAAAATAATTGAATTGTAGTTAAATAAAATGTATTTAATTCATCCAACCGAAAAATCTCGTCTATCTCACTCCAATTTTGAAAATGTTTTGCTAAGAAAAAGAATAGATTTAAAGAGAAAAAAAGAAAGAAAAAAAGTTTATCCAAAAATGAGCATGCGTTCTCCCCAACTTTCACCACCGTCACATAATAACTATTGTAAACTTGAGTAACTTTCACCCACCCGCAAGCCTCCAAAAAAACCTTTAAGAGACCCCATCCGATACTAGAGAAAGTGGTGGGGCGAGCGAAAGAGTTGGAAAAACGGTTTCAGTTTATCTCTGAACGTCAACAGACACAGACATGCTCTTCCTTTCCTCTTGGCCAGTTCTAGCACATGTTCCTCTCTTCATTTTATTTTATTGTGAGTTTCATTCTATCGTGCATTAAAATATTTTACATGGCCCCTCAGCTCTAAAATAATTATTTTGTGTTAATTTAAATAATTTGTGAAAAAATTAATTTTGGTGACAATTTTCTCTCACATTTATTCACTGAAATACAAATACAATAAAAATCCATGGGAGTGAAAGTAGAGTGAAAGTAATAATGAGTGTGTTATGGTTCATTAAAAAATTGACTAAATTTTTGTAAATAGTGAAAATTTAAAAAGAAAAAGAGAAAGGAGGAGGAGGGGGCAAGAGGTGAAGTGGTGAAGTTTTGTAGGAGAAAGGAGGAAAGATAAACAAACATCATGAAGAGGAAAGAGGGTGGACATTGGGTAAGGAGAAGAAAATACATTTATCTCTTTATCGAGAGAAAATAAAAGTTTCATGAAAGTGTAACTTGGTTACTCGACTCCTGTCACTGACTCGGATAGACAGACACTTTGAGTTTCATACACTTGGACTTTTAGCTTTTTATCCACATGCACCATATTCACAATCCCCATCCCCACCTTTTTTCTCTTTTTTTCTCTACAGAGAGAGAGAGAGAGAGAGACAGAAAAAACTTTAGTCAGCAGACACCAAATCAATAGGGAATACCTTTCAAATTCATCGCACGTGTTTCTCACCCTCCCCCCCCAAAAAAGTTGGTTGTTCAAGCACGTGAAACGTGCGGAAGACCCCAAATACTTCACCATCTGCCCTGCATAGAGTACAACAGACAGTCAAAAAGGTTTTTCTCCATCATTTTCCCCCCACACGGATCTCCCAACAATGACCATGGAAAGTAGATCAAATTTTTTTCCCCTTCATTTTCGATTACTCTTCAAATTTTTTTTTTCAAATATAAACCAATTCATTCAACTGTACAATTTCATCTCAAATTAGGCCATTGTTATTTTACATAATTCAGCTGTCTATTTATTTCTAGAAACAGTTTTTGAAAAAAATTACAAGCTTTTCATTTTTAAATTGTTGACGAGTGAGTAGTAAAAAAAAGTATTAAAAAGATTAATGGCTTAGTAGTAAAATTATATAGAAAAAGAATTAAAAAAGTTACAACTTGTAAAAAAAGAGAAAGTCTACTTTCTAGTTTTTGACATTTCTCCCAAGATGATGAGGTAGAGGAGGAGGATCCCCCTGAATTTTTTTTAGTATTGAACTCTTGGAAGGAGTGTACCATAGGAATTGAGTTTTGAAGGTATAAATGGTTAAGTTTTGAAAATGGAGGTTGTTGTAAATTTATTTCTACAAGTTTTGAGATTAGGATAACTGAGCATGGCACCTTAAGGAGACAAGTTGAGAGTAAAATTCTCTACTTTTTACACGTGTACCCTCCATTCAACTGTGTCCTATTAGCCTATATCCATATCTCTAAGAGTCAATACCCAACAAAAATTGACTGCAACTTGTAACTTTTTTGTCCACTATGGAAATCCGTGAGCCAAAACTGGGTACACATACAAACACTGTCAATTGTCATCCTAAACTAAATTCACGACAAGGGAGTGCGTGGGAGAAAGTCTCCAACTAGAAAAAAATAAACTATTTATAGTTCCCAGCTCCTCCAGTTCAACAAATAAAATGTACACAAAGTCCTTCATTTTTGAGAGAATTCTTCATACAAAAAAAAGTCCATGGTCGGAAATGGGAGTCTTTTTCATTCACTCATTCTCCCGTCAGAATTTTTGAAGCGGGTATGAGTCTCTCCATTTGAAGTGGAGTGGGGAGAGAATTCAGGAGTGATGGAGAGAGCGGTGATGGTGGTCGTCGTCGAGTTTATTTGGCTCCTGGCGGCTTTTACCACCACCGCCAGAGACGAATTGAGGAGAAAGGCGAGAGAGAGAGAGAGAGAGAGAAAAGAGAAAGTATTCAGATGCATTTATTTTGTGTGTATTTCTCTCTCTTTGATGGAATGAGTATAAAAGTAAAAGGTACAGTTGAAAGAGAGAGCATAGTTCACACTGTCTCCTATCTTTTTCCACGTGGATTTTCAATGGGCGTCCTATATTCCCCATATGTATCTCCCCCCTCCTTTCTCTCCACAATTTGGGGCTTGCCATCAACACAAGATAATGCTTGACAAAAGCCCTTGGCTCTTCCCTACTTTCCCTTTCTCCACCCTCCATTCCCTCAACGCGGAAAAACTTGCAAAGTTTGTAGTAAAAAGAGAAGGAGGAGCGGTGGTGTCGTAGTATTTTTTAAGTTTTTTCAAAGAGAGAAAGCGGAAATGGTGAAAGTATGAAAAGGAGGGAGAGAAAATGCATGGAGCATTAGCCTCGAGGTGACGACAAAAAGCTGAAAGCTTTTTCTTGAATTGTTAAATGGAATATGGAATTTCTCTCTCAAAAAAAAAATCTTATTGAAGAGACAAAAGACAAAGAGAAGAGCTAAAAATGTGACCAGTCTCATAATAATTCAGACACACACACCAACATGAGGACATCCTTAATGCTTAAATATGCTTTCACTTTCAAAGTCCATTTTGAAAGTTTTGAAATGAAAATTTTCATATCAAAAAATACAGGTGTACATATTCCATTAGATTTTGTTTGTAGAGAGAAAATTAAAATAATAAGGACAAGAGATATGAGATACAATTTATAACAATAGAAAAAGATACTGAATAAATGACAATTTCAAAGCTCAATAGATTAGTTGAAAGGGATGTTACGAGTACTGTTCAAGTTTAAATAAAATGGAGGGAAAAAAAGAGAGAAACTTCACATCTTGAGAATATTGTTTCTAAAATAAACTCTCTCTCTCTTTTATTATGAATAAAGATTCTAATTTCTTTTGGGATTTAACTGTCGACTTAAGTTTAAGTTTTCCTTAAACTTCTCGCCTCCTCTTCCTTTCTCTCCCTTTCTCCGAAACTTTCTTGTTTCATTCCATATGCACACAAAATCAGCTAAAAACTTGTCTTTCTCTCTATTTCCTTATTACAAATCTACACTCTACACACATTCCCATTTTACTCAAGAGAGAAAGTAGAGAAAGTGAAAAGGGAGTTTGTGGAGGCAGAGAGAGAGAGAGAGAGAGACAAGAAACAGGAGAGAGTACAATGTCCCCCAGTTTTTTTGAGGGGTTTCTTATGAATAAATGAAACTATTAGAGCACACTTTTTTATAACTTGAGGACTGTCACAGAAGGGGAAAAGATTTTTACCCAAATTTTTCAAAGTTATAAATAATTGTCGTGGAAAATGAAAAAAAATTTAGGGAAAGAAAACTCTCTCTCTCTCTCTAACGTCATTTGGATAATTTGAATGTTGGCTATATATCCTCATTTCTATACAATTCCATACGTTGGTGGTTGGCCATGCATTAAATCTCATCTGCATAGGATTTTACATTGTACATTACATAATTTTTCCCTTGCACAAATTTTTGACTTTTGTGGCTTCCTCTCTTCTCTCTCTCTCTCTATAAAATTGGGAACGTGGCTACACACATGATTTGGGTAGTGAAAGTATGTGCATAATATTTTTAAGGCATTTTGAGACTCTGACCAGATTTAATTTCCATGTCAAAAAGTAGATTGTGTGTGCGAAAAAGTGAAAGTATGCACTGCCTTGGGAAAATCCGCTCACTCGCCTCCTTTTCAACTCGTGACTATGTACATTGTAGAGAGAAAGGAGGAGGAGAAAATTTTTTGGTATGTAAAATTGGAGAATGGGAGGATGGTTTCTGTCCGCGGTTTTTGGTGAAATGAAAGTCGTTCATCATGGGGTAGAATATGCAAATGGAAAATGAATTTTTTGAGATGTGGCCACAAGTGTAGAGTGAATAGATGGAGATTCCTTTTTTGACTCCCATTTTCTCCCTATTTGAGATTCCCATATATGTACATGCACACATACACTTTCCATCTTTTTCTGTAGAAAAAAATAAAGTAACGTGATGACTCTCTCTCTCTCTCTCTCTCTTATAATGGAAATGGGCCATTATGTATTGGAGAAAGTAGGTTAATAAATAGGAGAAAAAAGTAAATGATTCTTAAAAGGGTTTATTTAAAACGACATTATAATATTGTGCTAGGTTTTTTGTTCAAAGTTTTTTGTGCAGAAAATAGACTTGAGCCATTAGGATTTTCATGGAGGATTGTAACGGCGCCAAAAAACCCCCAAAAATGTGTGACACACTCAAAGAAAAAAGAAAATGAAAAGAGGAATGGAGAAAGTGAAATGTAAAGGAGAACAAGATGAAGAAGGAAAGGTAGAGAGACATCAGTCAGAAAATGGGACAAGAGAAAGGAAAAAAAGATGTGAAGGAGGAGGAGAAAGAGAGAAGGAGAAAGAATGGAGAAAATAGAATAGAATTGAGAGTCGTATTTCTTAAATGTATGTCTACACATCTACATCTACAGTTATCACTTGACTTTGTAGAGATTCCCATGGTCTGAGAATATACCCCCCCCCCTCCCCCATAAAAATCTCTTATGGTCCCCCCAGCTCTGATGTAGATGAAGATAGCTCTTATTGCGAATATCCCTCCTGTCTCCCTCCCTCCTTTCTCTCTATTGAAAATTGAGCGTCTGTAATTGAAAAAGTTTTCTCTCTCTCTCTCTCTCCCTTATAAAACCTCTTTGGTGATCAACAAAAAAACCAAGGAACTAATCACTCGGCATAGTCAACTTTGACTTTTCCTTAAAGGTTTTTTCATATAAGAGCAATGGACTGAATAAGAAATTTTTTATAAGAAACTTTCTCTTTCAAAAATTTTTTGCAAAATAAAAATAAAGAATATTTAGAATATTTGCAATGTCTTCCTGTACATAAAAATTAGAAATTTTTAACAGAGAGAGAGGGGGGGGGGATAATGAATATGTTTAAGATGGAAAAGATAAGAAGTATAGACTCATCCAGAAAATTTGTGGGGAGAAAGTAGTCTGGAGAAAATTTAAAAAGATTGAAAATAATTGCATTTTTACTCTTAGACGAGGTCAGATTTACTGATACTCCCCCTCCCACGGTTTTCTGTCTTTTCTTGTGTAGGATTTAAATTCAAAAATTGTAAGGTGAACCCGACAAATCTTTTTACACTTTCTCCGAGTGGATAATTAAACAAAGCAAAGATTGTGGTTGAGAGATAGAACTAAAGCCTAGACATTGTACTATGTATTAAATAGCCTATACCAAATATAAAAACTTTCTCCCAGTCTCATCCATTAATTCTGTTCACGCACTCTTTTTCAAACGTATTGAAGTCAAGTGCAAAAAAGAAAGTCTTTTGAAATTTTTTAATTAACTTAAGTGATGGTGTAAAAATCTCTTCTTTTTTTCTCTCTCTTGTAATGGAATATAGTGACAAAGTCAATCTTTTTTTCGAAAAAAAGAAAACTTTCTACTAAGAAGCACGCCACACACATGGCACACTAAATACAAAAACATGTCATCATAATCTGTATCCAATTTTTTTTGCCGCACAAGGTTTTGAATGAAAAATGAAAATAATTAGGCTTTATTACACTCAAAAAATCCCCTGGATGCTATACAAAAGGCAGAAAGGTAGAAATTTGGGATGAAAATTGTGTACAAAAAGAAAATGAATGGACACGTAGTTGTGCAAATTATAAATTAAGAGTAATTGTAAAAGCTGCTGGTTCTAAAGTCATGCTGCAGTGATTCCATGAAAAATATGTTTCACTCGAAAATGAAAACTTTGTTGCATTTAAATTTGCAAGCATTTTCCTCCACGGAACGAGTGTAAAAAGAGGGAGGGATGGATATAGTTTTGGGTGAAAGTAGAAAAGAACATGAATAAGAGAAGATTTTAATGTAATTTCAACAAGGATTCTGGATGGTGTGACTGAGAGGGTAATGAAAGAGAGGGAATGAGCAATTTCAGGAAATTAAATGGACCGTCTTAACCATTCTAACAAGAATAATGAAGGTTGTGAGCTGGGGGACAAACTACAAATTAGTTTCATACAATCTCCCCCCCCCCTCCCTCCCTCCTTTTCTCCGATTTATTTAAAACCATTCTTCCATGTTAGACATTCTCTTTTTAACAAAATTTTACTTTCTCCATGAATTTTACATGAAAATAGTAAACTCATTTGGGTTTTATCTCCACTTGATTTCATTTTTCAAAAAAAAACTTTCTTGTTCACAATTATAGACTTTTCGTATTTAAAAATGGACTTTTATTCCAAAGAAATTTATTCCAAGGAATTTACTCAAAAATATTCCAATTTTCTTAGACATCCTCAATAACATTCTCTCTCCAAATAAGAGAGAGAGAGAAAGCGCGTTGGAACAGGAAATTAAAACTTGTGTATCGATTAAACAGCGGAAACATGTTTTTTTAACTTTTGGCTATATACAAAGTCAGTTTTTTTCAAAAAAGCGAGAGATTCGTATGGGCATTGTCTTGTTGAAATGAAATCTTTGAAAATATTCTCCCCGCTCATTGGTTTACATACTCGTCATGTCATGACAAAGTCATTACAAAATTCATCATGTTCCCATCTCCATATATTCATCCCCTGTCTTGTCATCAGTGAATTTTTATGAGCTCTCTTGAAAAAGGCAAGCCAAAAAAATGACAGAGAATATTCTCGAGTCATTTGCAATATCTCCCCTCCATTCTTGATACACCCAAAAATTGTATAGACTCGAGAAGAAAGTCCCCCTCCTCAAAAATTCTTTAGAAAGCTTTCCCTCCCTTGAAAATGAAGGAACAAGAAAAATATGAATTTCAATTCAATGGAGAGAAGCTCATTTTTCTATTATTATAAAAAGTAAATCATTATTCGTATCTTGTGGCTATCTCACAATTGAGAGAGACAGAGAGAGAGAAAGTCTGCAAAATTTTAATAAAATTGATATGCACAATAAACTTTTTTTATATAAATTTTATATAAGAGAGAGAGAGAGAGAAAGTCGAGTATAATTAAAATGAAAAGGAACGATCAGTCTTGATGTGTATGCCTTCGGCAGTTTAAATTTGGATGGACATCTTCTTAAAGATCATCCGTCAGTCGTTATCGTTCAACGAGGACATTTGCAATTTGCATAGCCCATTATTGCATGTCCTCCAATTCCCCCTCGAGAAAATTTCATGAGGAGAAAGTGAGGGGAGAGAGGAAAAGTGGGGAGATATTGGAAGATGGAAGACATACAAGCCGACGGAGAAAGTTATGTGGGATTACAGCTATTATTAGCATACATCTCTCTATGTAATCTCCTATACCTTCTCCAGGCTAGCAAATATTAGTATTATTTTCATCCTAAATCTTTCTCTCCATCCCCCTCAAGAAATATATAGCCTTTCCTTACATATCCCCATTTTTTGGGTTCCTTTTTGGTGGCAAACAAAACATTTTTTTTTGAGGAGGAAAATTTTAACGACATGACATGGTCAACAAAGAAAAGGGGACTGGTCATAAAAGGGTTATTCGGACATGTCCCCCCAAAATTTGGCATTCATCACAAGAGTCGCGAATAATAAATTCTTTGCCATATCTCCTGGAAAGACTTTCTCCATTCCATGGAGAAGGCTGGAATCTAGACAAACTGTGCATTGTTTGCCAATGGGATCTCATTGGATTGGATAGAGTGTATCATTTTTTTACATCTTTTCTCCCTGCTCGTGTAGGTAGTCAAATATGAGCATTACCGATTTATATTGTATAAGATGCTTGTTCTTTTAACCTACATTTTCTTGAGTTTCAAAATCTAATGGAATAATGCATGTCCGTGTCCATACAAAGAGAATTGTGTCTATACACAATATATTTACATAAGATAATTTAAAACTCTTACCGTGAACTCTACAACACAATACCAGGAGCTCTTTTACATTTTTTTCTTTATTCAGAGCCCAATGTTTATAAAAATCTATTACAGTAGACTCAGGTTGAAAACTACATTTTTGGCTAGTATAAAATATGTAGGATGTGCATAAAAAGTAATTGGTTACATGGATGATGTCAAAACACTAGACAAAATATTTCCGCCCCTCTTTTTTTGTACTTTCTCTATTGTACAAAGTATCGACAGATTGTTTCCTTTCTATTCATCCAAACTCAAAATTATGATTGCTCACCTTTACATTCTCCACATTCTTCTCTCTTTTTTCCCTTTATTACAATTTTTTTTTCTTTTTGTACTACCCCCCTCCTCCCCTCTAATATTCTTTTTTTTCATACAATTTTTCTTGAGTTGATCGTAATTTTGGATGGCTTTTGATTTTTTGATTTTATTTTTCCCAACATGAAAATTCCTCATAGTTAATATAGTGAAAGCTTTCTTTTTTTGTAGTCTAGTGATATCAATGAGATACTCAATATGAGGAAAAAATTCTTGTGTTATAATATGCTTTCTCTCTCTCTCTCTTTATGTGGGACAAGGAACAACATATCAATTCGCGTGTTTGTTCACTTTCTCTTTTGTGTGTTTAATATTTGGTCCTTATGGCTATAAGTTAAAATCTGCATTCTAATGGAAAATGAATGATAGACGTTGACTCTGTAATACTTTCCAAAGGGAAAGAGGAGGAGAGAAAGCATAAGGAGGGGAATATTGATCTACTTAAATATTTAAGATGGAAAGTTTATATATAAAATAATGTATAGTCAATGTGTAAACTGTCTCGAGAAAAGCGAGGCTTTCTCTTCTTCCCCATGTTCAGTTTTGTACACGGCAGACGCTGAGTTGCACGGGATGCTACCAAAAAGGAAGTCAGAAGATTGACACTTGTATGGCATGGAATGAAAAGCAATCTAAAGAAGATATAAAATGACTATAGGGAGAAAACATGCCCTACTCCTTTTATATATGTAGGACAATTTGTACATGTATAAAATAATATAAAACATTTTCTCTCTTCATTACATTTTTCAAGAGGAAATGGAAAAGGAGGGCACACACACACAACATATGGGAGGCTTGTTCAAAAGCTTGAAATCTTTCTCATTTCTTACCCTGTCTAATTATTGTCTGATCTGTTTAAACAGGAACACAAGAGGCCATCGATGGGGCTTCTCTCTCTCCAACAACAACTGCCATTCTCTTGTTCTTCTTTTTCCAAAAAATCTTGTACCGTCTTCCACAACTTTCCATCTCTTTGGATTCTTCTCTTCTGCCTTTGTCATTCACGTAAGTTTTTTTTATATCAAAAATTTCATCAAATCAATTAAATCCTTTTCAACTGAATTGTCAAAAGTTTATTTTTTAGAGAGAAAGAGAGAGAGAGAGAACCCGTACAAAACTTGTTCTTTTCTCTCGCTTTCTCTTTTTGTTTCTTTTGAATGAAAGCTCAATTTTCTGTATTGAAAAACAATGAAAGAGGGAGAGGTAATCAAGTGGAAGGATTGTTAAAATTAATTTATTCCACAAACTTTTATCATGTGGATCACTGATTTTAATAATGACTCAGCTTGTCTTGTGTCTCTCCCGTTCAAAAAAGAAAGTTTCTTTTTATTAAAAATATTTACTCAAAATTAAAATTACAGTAAATATGAAGATTGACAAATATTATTAAAAAAATTATTCTACTTTCACTCTACTAATAAAAAAAGTGTAAAGAATTCTCCCAAAATGAGTTTCATTTTTCTTGTGAAACACAAAAATGAGGCAACTGCCTACACTTTAGCCATGGCTGATGAGACGACTTAGTAAAGAAAAAAAGGGAGGGAGTATCACATGATTATGACAAGAAATGATATCCTCACATTATTTGTCAAAAGGAACACGGCAAAAAGGAAGATAGAAAAAAAGAAGGAAGCAAACAACAGTCTCTCCATTTTTCTTCATTTCTCCTTTTTTTTCTCTCATTTCTTTTTTTTTGTTGTTTGGTGACTGGTGGAAAGTGGTGGGTTGAGTTGAGAGAGAAAATTCAGAATTCATACATTTTGTGTATTTCCTCTCTGTAATATTTTGACGATGAATCTTAGCTTGTCCCTTGTATCCTTTCCTATTTGTAGGTTGTCTGTTTGTCTGTACATTTTATTTTTTGACTGAAAGAGAGAGAGAGAAGAATAAGATCTTGCATGGTGACAGAATCTTTTTTCTCCACCATTTGAGTTCCCCTCAAAGAAGTGTGCGAGTACATAACATGTCCTATTTTACTTTTGTCAAGCAATGGCAGTCAACATACTTTCTCTCTCTCTTCAGTTGTCCTCTCCTGTCACAAGCCATCCAGTAAACTAAAAAGTGTAACCAGGCAGTCCAGTCTCTCTTTCTCAATTTTTGTCTTCATGTGTGGTCCGCCTTGACTAGACAGGATTTGAGTGTAACACAAAATAGACATGGACTTTTCAAAATGAAAACATATAGCAAAAAAAATCCTGTCAAGAGTTTATTCGATTTTTCACCAAAAAAAAGAGAAAAAACTTAGTGCCCGTCATGTTTACTTGTAACATTTCTTTATTCTTTTCATATCTCCACTTTTTTGAGCAAAAAAATAGTTCAAATTCCCTCCATCAACTTGCAAAAATAACCCAAGTCTCTAAAAAAATAATATTTACATTTTTTTATACAGAGGGAAAGTCACGAGACAAATTAAATTAAATCAATGGACGCTCAAACGACAACTAGTCCCCCTTTTGTTCTCTGAATAATGAAAGGAGAGAGAAAAAAAATAGAAAGAGGGGGATGATGAGGAGTAGAGGAGGCGTAAAAAGATGTAAAATGTAGAATGGATAATATTTAATGATCTTTTGCTTTTATGAGAGGAGAACACTAAAAGCTCATGACTTGTGACACTTAGGGATGGTCTCTCTATGTGTTGGAGAGAGAGAGAGATAGAAAGAGAGAGAGAGTGGTTTATAAAAAATGGCCAAAATGTGAATGAACAAAAGTCTACATATTGTACATGTTGCAGAAGAGAAAGAGAGAGAGAGAAAGTGTTAGAAAAAACCACGTACACTTTTTTTTGCTTTCCATTTTAGCTCATGTTTTTCAGCTCGAGCTCTCTATAGTTTTCTCTCTTGTAGAGCAACACAGAATAGGAAGTAGGGGTGAAAGTAGTGAATGAAAGGAGATGATTCTTTAGAGACCAAATGGGATTAGTGGTGGTAGGTTTTGTGCCAAGGCAGAACCCCAGCCAGATCTGTTTTAGTCGAGGTAGAGATGTAAAGGTAGGAGAGAAAGTACGAGTATGTGTAAAAAGTATGGACGGGTTTTCTCTCTTTTTTTAACACTCTTATCGTTCGTCTTGGTCTTCTTGCTCATTCGAAAGCTGACTCTTGTTAATGTATGTATTCCTAGGTTAAATTTATGATGTCATTGGACAAATGGTAGCTCATCATTTTTCTCTACAAATTTTTTACTTGGTGTCTCTCTCTCTCTCTCTTCGTGTGTGTCTGTGCATAGTACCCGTGAGAATACATACATTTCCCTTCTCTTTTTTTCTGTAAAGATGTCTTTGCATGTAAATTGCACATCACGTTTCAATCGATCTCTCTCACATTTTCTATAGGGTTTTTCAAAAAGAAAGTGAGCAACATTTTCTCTCCTTGTCTTTTACAACAAGTAGGCAAGTGTGTTTGCTTTAAACTACTTTTCTTTCTGTACTACTCATGTTTTTTTCTGTTGAAAGTGAAAGAGTTTCTTAACTGTAACCACTTTTTAGGGCCGTCTAGTTAGCTACATTTCATCCTTGTCTAGTTTTTTTTACCTCTTTTTCTTCTTCTTGAGAGGTGATGTACAGCTTATAGTTTCAACGAGATTAATTTTCTGGATACTTTTTTTCGCTTTCTCTTTCTCTCTTTACAAAATTTTATGCATCCCTACTTTCTACCCCTTTGCAATAGCAACCCTTTCCTATTTTAGAAGGAGGTCATTCACTTGATAAACAAAAATTTTTACGCGTGGGTATTTTTTGGCTCATGGCGCCTCCCTTATTCATAAAAATGTGTACCTGAAACCTGAAGTCTCCAATGGATTGAATCTTTTTTTTGGATGGTGTTTCTAGATCAAAGAGAAAAAAGGGAAAGGAGTAAGAGCCGTAAAAATATATTTTATTCAAAAACTTGGAGCCTCTGTGAGAGTGCATACATGCGTGTAAAATCAGTTTGGTCCTACTTGAATCTCTCTCTCTCTCTTTCTCTCTGTCTTGAGGGTGAATATTATACATATATGAAAGTATTTGAAAGAGAGAGAGAGAAAGAATCTTTAAAGAAATTTCTTTGGGTCAATCAACAATTTATCAGGGTAATATTACCAAGACTCCCAAAATGCAATGAAATTCTATTTTTCTCTTCCTTTCTTTACAATCCACGACGACTCAAATTTTACCACGCTATAAAATAAAAAACCCTCCCCCTTAAGATTTCACTCACTTTCTCTCTTTTTTATACATTTGAAAAAAAACCCGTCGTGTTCACAAAAGCTTGGGATGGCAAATATTGGAATTTCGTGTAAACATTGAGTGAGAATCTGAGAGAGGAAAAGAAAAAGGGCTTAGCTGTAAAAATACACTTAAGTGAGAATCCTCCAAATGGGTCTACTGTAGAAAGAGAGAGAGAGTAAAAAAGTGGTAAAAACAAATAAAGGATGGAATTGGTACTTAATGGCTATTAGCATAGCGGACGAATTTCATGGGGCATGACGTCACCAAAATTTAGAAAATCCCATTTAATGACACTTGAAATAAAACTGTAAAAAAGAGAAAGTAGAATAGTCTTATATTATTGAAAATTTTTTTTGTTTGATTTAAGAAAAAAAATTTCTTTTGGATATCAACAACGTCTCGATAATTTTCTTTTTCTTAATTGCAGAAGTGGTTGGTGCTAAAGTGGAGCTGGAAGGCCCATCTTTCCTTCTGGAGCCGGCTTCAGTAACCTACTTTTCAAATAGGTATGGTTACAATTTATTAATGGTTTAAAAACATTTTGTGTAATGGCTTTAACAAGAATATTATTTTCTCTCTTGCTTTCACTCTCACAGTGTAGGCGTAATAATGTCATGCTTGAGTCGTGGGCATCCTCCTTTATCCACGGTCTGGTTGACAGCTAATGGAGACCCCGTACTTCCGGTTCCAGGTCTCAGGTAAATATTTGCATAGTAATTATTTTCATGGATTAAATTTTCACGAGGAAATTGCATCTGCCTATATGACACTTTATCCTCATGACTAATTTAACAAGAGAGAATTATAAATAGTAGACTTTTCAATTTTAAGCTCATTATTCTCTAGGATTAATTAATTTTTTAAATTATTTTCCAAAACTAATTTTTTACACTATTTTATTAAAAATTCAATTCTTTTTTTATTAATTCATGGTCTTTCTCTTGACTTGGACAACTCGTGAAGGGATTTTTGGGAGGAGAAATTATAAGAAGGGCATAATAGTAATAAAAATAAAGTTGTATAAAGTGGAGTAGTATAAGGAAATACATGAAAAGAGTAACAATGACACTGTACGTATAAAGTGAAAGTCTTCCTTCCCTCTCGAGGGAATATCAATTTCCGTTTCCGCCGTTTCTCTTTGATACTTTCCCAATAGAGAAAGAGGCTTATGAAGCAAGTTATTTACTCGTAGACATTCTTTAAAAAAACACAAAAGGAAATGAGATTAGAATAGCTCACTGGATTTCATGATATTTCACTTTCTCTCCTTTCTCCCTTTCTATCTCTCGTTCACCATCCTGAGATTATGCCGTGTCTCAATTGTTGACGCTCCTCTCCCCCCTCTCTCTTTTTTGAGATTTGTCAAAAAATCTTCCTTTCCTCCTTTTACAAGTCATGTCGACTGACATATCAAAAAAATATAAAGAAAAAGTTTTTTTTTTGCAAATTCGCAAACTATTTACCTATACACTTTCTCTGTGTACTGAAGGTAGATAAAAAAATTGTTTACTTTCATGAAGGACGGAAATTCTCGAGGAAAATTGCAAAGAATTTTTTTCTCTTTTTTTTGTGCAAAAAAATAAAAGTTTGCACTAAAAAAATATTGTTATACTCTAAACCCCGCTTTTGACGGGAAGGACGTTGGTTTTGCCTCGTCTTTTGTAGTTTCCTTGTAAAATTTGATAGTGTACATTTGTATATTTGTAGACAAATATTTAATGTCTCGTAAAACGAGACTGGGGTACAAACGAAACGTTTAAAAAATAGTTAATTTTTAATTTAACCTTGGTACAAGTATATCTGTAAAAATTAATTGAAACAATGTTGCATTTTTTTTGCTAATTTTTCTACTATTTGAATCTTAGGTCAGCGAGTCAAATCGATGAAAACAGTAGGGATTTTTTTCTATAAAATGATTGGGCACTCCTTGCAAAAAATGGGAATGGAGTCGTTCTAATGAATTAAAATAATTTATTTGATTGTTGTCTTGAACAAAATATTCTAAATGTAATTCATTCATAGCCTGTGCCACATTTTGTACACTTCATGTAGAACACAACACGTAGAACTATTTCCCCTCTCCCTCATAAATTTTTATTGCTCAAAAGTAGACAAGGAAAGTTCACAAGAGAGAAAGGAGGAGAATTCATATTAAAATTTCATGACAAGAGAAACAAAATTATTTTAGAGTAAAAGAAAAGAAAGAGAAAAACAGATGATAGTCATACTAAATTTTGTACAGGTTTTTCTAAACAAAAGCCCAACATTTTCCCTGACCCAAGCCCATCATTGTAATTTAGTTGAAACAAAAGGAGTTCATTAAACTGTAGAGTCTCTCCTCCCCATCAAAACTCCATCAACAAAAAACGCCAAAAAACGGGAACATGACTCTTCTTGTTGTTTCATTTTCAAAATTGTAAGGCTTTTCATGATCCCCACAACACATGTACTTTTTCATGTGAGCAGCAGGGAAGCTCAACCTGAGTCGTGTTTTTGCATTGAATGAGAAGACAGAGAATAAATTTATAAGAAGAAAATTAAACTTGAGTATTTATCAGCTCCTTCCGTTTATTTTATAAAAAAAACTCAAACACAATAAAATTCCTTTCCATATTCTCCTCCACAAACTTTCTCTCTCTCTCTCACTCAATGAAAAAAGAAAACAAGATTGAAAGATCAGTTGCTCTCTCTATAATTCAACGAGATTGAAAATCCTTTTGTATGGAAAGATACAAAAAAAATTCATTTGCATTACATCAATTGCCTCCCAATATTCTCTTGCTTCAGAGAGAGAGAGAGAAAGCAGTGGAGTGAAAGTGAGTATGTGGATGCAGTGAAAGTGGTTGTGAGTTGCTAATCTTGTGTAGACTTTCGTTTGAGCTCCCTTGCATCTGTTGTACAAACTTTTCCATGTTGTGGTGTACTTCTATGTATCTATATAGAGTTATACATACAGCTAGTGGTGGGAGTGGGGAGTATAACATGGAAGGCGTAAATATTGAATGCAGTTCATCTTGAGAGTTTTGGTGCACGTCCACACTACAACAAATCCTTCATCCTTACACACACAACTCCAATGTACAAAATAAAAGAATGTGTGTGGTAAAGAGAGAGAGAGAGGGGCATCAGAACATCTCATTACAGTTGGGGTATCATCCCCCATCATCATCACCCGTTTTTCTATGAAAACCGAGGAAATAAATCATGGTGGAGGTTGACATGAAATAATTTCTTTGGGGTCGAGATTTAAACTGTAGTGGGCATGTTAGAGAGAGAGAGACTACTTTTACTCATAAATTTCATCACACAAAGATGATCTACTGTACACTAAGTGTCACCATGCGTCCCATGGACAGTGAGGAGGGGAAGTGGAGAAGAGGGGGGTTTAAAATGGTGGGAATGGCTTGTAAAATGTAATATAAAAGATGAAACAAGTTATACTTTGCTAGATTAGGTTTTCATTATGCATCCCTTCCATGTTTTATGTACACCAGGCACAAGTGCGTGTGGCTGCCCTCCCTCCCACACGAAATTCAACTTTTCCATCCTCTCTCCATTTTCATCCATTAGATAAGGTAATCCAAAAAAAGAGAAAAGTTTCTTTGTGGTTCTCTCTCTGTGTAATAAGGGAGGGGGAAATGTGGAGTAGTAAAGTATGTATTGTATGTGAATATGAAATCACTACCAAAAATATTTAAATTTGGCTACCACATATGCCCCTCTTTGTTCCCTCATTGAGTGAGAACAAAGTAATTTATATTTACCTGTTTTTTCTCTCACTTTCACTTTTAGTTCCTTCACAAGACTACAAGAGAGAGTGAACTAATTTGCAAAATTTATAAGGTCTGAAGAATACCAGTTTATTATCACCCATCCACGACCACCATTAGTCTACAAACATGGCAGTTCCTTTTTCCTATTCTCCAACCATCATGGCCCTCCCTTTTGTTACAGAAAGAGACAGTCACTTAATCTTCCCTCTCTTTTATATCTGCTCCCACTCTCTTATTTTATATGTAAGGACCATTTGATGGGAGCTGATTTCCCCCTCTTTTTGGGATTTTCTTCACTTTTTGAAACAAACTCTCTTTTACACACACACTCTCTCTCAAAGGCTGGTCCTATTTTCTTTGAGAGTTTTTGGGGATGGTGAATGGGGTAGTGAGTCTTGGTACGAGTGGGAATGAGAAGGGAGAGTAATTTATGTTCTCGAGGAATTTAATTTTATGACTTTCAACTCGAAACTTAAACAAATACTTGTCGATTTTCTCACTGATTCTTTTCTCTAGAAAAAGATGGGAAACCTGGCTTGGTCTATTCATGTGTGTGAGTTTAGAAATTATATATTTCTCTCAATTTCAATGCATCTTTCTCTCTACATATATATATGGAACCATTGGAAGGCTCGAATATATTCGTTTTTGGTGTGGAAAGAACAATTGCAAGTTTTCTCTCTCTTGCTGTCCCTTTAAACTCTTTAAACTAAAGTTTACGGATGAGGTTTGAATTTGCTATTATTGAAAGCACTTCGATCTCCCCCTTTTATTTGACTACTTTCTCCCCTCCACAATCTCTCTCTCTTGTATATAGGCCCATCTACATGTTATTTCAATTCTTCTCCTCTTAAACTTGTTCAATTTACTGTTCACACAATCCCTTGGCTATCCCCTTACTCTCTCCACACTGTACGAGTACCAGCTGCTACTTTGGTGTTGAGACTCGAGCAACTGGAAAGAGGGAGAGAAAAAAAATTGTGGAGAAAAAAAGTTTTTTGTGCTTTGTTCCATGTCCTTCCTCATCCATCCTCCTCCCTTTGGTTTGGTTTGGAGAGAAAAAAACCCTCAAAAAATGTCCATCAATCTTTGACCAATGATAGATACTTTTGTGTGTGGAGACACACCAAACGTTTCATTCTTTCTCCTTTCACCTCCCATGAATGTAAATTAAGATGGTAGAGAAAGGTGTAGAAATAAAAAGGGAGAAATATATTTTTGAGACTTTCTCTTCCAATGAAAATAAATGTACAATTTTATACAAGCTTTCCCTTCTCACAAGTGTTTGTGTTCTCATGTATGCAAAGAGGGGGAGGAAGAATTATTGTGGAGCTGAGTATGCATGGACATTCCATGAAGACGGAAGTAGGTTAGTATTTAGGCGGAGATAGATCTTTCTGGCATGGCTACATATGTCGGCCATCAAAAGTGGTATCCTAAAAATGCAATCTTTGCACTCTACCCCAGTCGGTCTCTCATCTATGACTCTGAGAAGAGACTGGTCCTATATGAAAGAGAGAGAGGCCTTTAGCCGATTTACATTTCGTTGGCAAGTCACGCTCTCAACTCTGAAAGATCCCTTATAAATACTCATCATGGAGGCGGACTGCGTTCTTTCATTCCACTCTTTGTTCATATGAAAGAGCGATGAATGTCGAGGAAGCAAAAAAAAGCGTCAGCTTTCCTTCTCGTCTTTCTTATTTTACTAGTACACACTCTCTTGGTATATCCAGTGCTCCTATATACAACATAAGCAAAAAAGAAGAGACAGAAGAGAGAACAAAATTCCCCGTTTTTCTTCTTCGTCTTTTTCTTTACTAAACAAAATGAAGGCTGGATAGTCGCAAAAGCTGGGGCTTTGGCTGGTGATAATCATGATTTACGCGTCAACTGGTAACGGAACGTGTTAAATTGGCTTTGAAGACTAGTCTTCATTTATTTTGCTTTTTTTCTTCTTCTTTCTCTTCTTCCTTTCAAATTTCGTTCCCTTTCTCTCTCTCTCTTTCTCTCTTCTAAAAAATATATTATGTGTTTTCACCTTTCCCCTTCAAAATATTACCGGCAAATATTGTACATGCATCAAAAATAAATCATGAAAGATTTTTTTCCCTTCATTTTCTGACAACAAATAATTAAATTATGTGTTATACATGGACAAATAAAAACTTTTATTTGAAAAAAACCAACTAGCTTAGAGGTACCTTAATGTAATAAAGAAAGTAGTGAAAGTATTTTTTAAATTGTATTTTTGTTTAATTTACAGGGAGAATTTACCAAATAATTCTCTTTACTTTGGGTCATTCAAACCAGAAGAGTACTCGCCCACAGTTCACAATGGTCAGTATCGTTGTTCAGTGACGAATCCCATTGGAACGATACTCTCACGCGTCTTCTCCGTCCGAGCCAGTGAGTTTTAATCATGATTCGGTCTTGTCTTAAAATTAAATTAAATTTCAAGTAGAGAGAGAGAGAAAAAAAAACATGACATTTTTAATTGCACACACACACACAAGCTTTAAGCCCAAAGCCCACGTTTCTAACTAAAAATAGAAAGTAAAGTAAAAGTAAATTTTCTCATTCCATTGACTGGCATATTAACACTCTATACAGATACACAGTGTGTTAATACTATTCCCCAATTTACCGTCTCTACAGATCTCTCTCTCTCTCTCTTTATAGTCAAAATAATAATTGTTTAGTAAATTTAATTAACTCGTGCTCAATATGTACACTCTCAACTTATCTGAGACGAGTCGATTCATTTTGTGTGTGTTGTCTTTGTATATGTAGAGATATGTATATGTATAGCGGGACTATGCATTGGGGATTAATGTATAAGGTGTTTAAATTAAATTTTATTTTACAGTTGTAGATCATCCCTTTGAAGTTTATATAGCAGACGGAGGAGTTGACAGTGGAGAAGCCATTGAGGGAAATCCAATGATTTTACATGTACTTTCCCTCTTTCACTTTCAAATTCTTTGTACAAATTTTAGCCTATAATGACAACAATTTTATTTGCATTTGTTTTTCAGTGTGATGTCACGCCATCATTTTATAGAGAATTCATTCAAATTATTTCATGGAAATCTGTCGACCAATTTGGTTACGAGACTGAAATTCAATCGGATAGCAGGTAATTTTTATTTACATTTTTTTTTAATTGTTAACACAATTTTGTCAAGGAATTTTAGTTTACATTTTGTCAAAATTATAGAGACAAAAATTTCTTTTGATAATTAACAACTTTCTACCTACCTTCAGTCTTCCTTTTATCATTTCTGTAGGGCATATGTAAAATGCACGAGAGAAATTAAAGCCTTTAATGTTTTCATTTGTGATTTCAAGGAAAAGGCAAGAAAGTGAAAATTAAGGCTAGCCATATTTGTACTTTCTCTTTTCAAAGTGAAGAATATTGTTTTGGGGAAATTTTAGTCAACAAATTTATTTAGCTGTCACTCCAGATTCCTTTGTATTGGTGGGACATGAGTACAATTAACTTTTCCTCTGTGATCTCCTTTCTCTCTGTGATGAATTCATGGAAAAGAGCATTTGAAAATCCCTTTTATACATGTAATCAAGAATGAAATTAAATGGGTGGAGCTCTGAATGTAACAAAGAAAATCTCCAGGAATCATTTCAATTTTGACTCTTTGAGATTGAACATTGACCCCCATGTACACGCGGAGATTGTGACGATGACAAAGTCTTTTTTTTCCTCCTTTTTGCTCCATTCACTGAAATAAAAGGAATAACAAGTGGAATGTTTATGGGATTCACATACTAAAACTATACGTACATTTTACAGGAGAGAAAGTCAAGTGAAAGGGATTTTCAAGACACTGTTCTCATGTTTTTTAAGTCCACAGAGACAGAGACTGGCGGAGGACCGAGTTATTTTTTTTTCTCTTGTACTTTTTAAGCAATGCCTCTTTACTAATTTATCAGAATATAAGAAAAACATTTTTGTATAGATTCTCCTTTTGGGATACGAAAAAAAATGTTTAAAAAGAGGAGAAAACAAAAGATCTACTTTCACCTTGTTCCTCATTTTGGAATATGAAATACCTACTTTTTAGTGTACTAAAAGGGATTGTTGGGTATGAGAGAAAGTCCATGTAGTATGGCATAAAGCATTAATATTTCATATAAAGAATCCTATTATCCAGTCCTCCCTGTGACTTTCTCCTTTCTCTTTTCTTTATAGTCTTAACTTTACAGACAAAATAATAGAAAAAGAATCCACATTTTTTTCTCTTAAAAAAATTCAGGGCAAACATTATTTTTTGTCAAGTCTTTTTTAGTATCTCGTCACAAATAAATAAAAAAGCAAAGAAAAATTGTCTCTGTAAAAAAGTACAGTTTATTTTTTATAATAAAAAAAATTGACACAATAATATTTTTTTAATGAATTAATTTTTAAAACAGATTTCAAATCACATCCCGTGGACTGCTCATAATATTTGCCGCAAAATATCAACAACTTTTTGTCTGTGTAGCTCAAAATACACTCAACACTAAAACACACTCCAGTGCACCATTCATGGTCAAGACAAAAGGTGAGTGGCTTTATTTTAATTAAAATTTCCATTTAAAATATAACAGTCAACGTTTTCAAAATTACTTATGATTAATCTACAATTCACCCAGAATTTTAAATTATATAAAATTTATACCGTAAACAAAAAAAAATGAACACAAGCAAAAACCTCTTAAATAATTAGAGAGGGACATAATAAAAATGGAGGGGTTGTTCTTAACAATTTACGGTACAGATATAACTAAGAGGAGTGCTGGAGACTTTGGAGGAATAGTTTGTAGAGCATTTAATCTTTTTATGAAGAAAATACGTGAAGTGCATTCAGAAAGAGCTGGGGAAGGTTGGTGTTGCGTAATAATAATTTTCCCTATATTGTTTATTTGTCCCTTGACACAGTCTTTATAGATAGGAGTAGAAGGAGGCACGGTAATTTTGTATTCTGAAAGTGAAGCGTCGAAAGAAAAGCGTTATTCTAGTGTATGTGTGTTGATAGGGATGTGATGGAAGTGGAAAGGGGGGTCTAACTTGATACAACTATAATATAATTTAATGTACAAAAGTCTTCTCTCTCGACTATATTCAAGAGGTAAAGTCATTCACTATTTCTTGACTGTGTACTTGTAGTGGTTTCAGATGATAGAGAAAGATATTATTGAGTTGTTTATGTCATCGAGTCTTTCATTGTTCACTTGAGGATTTACAAGCCAAGAGGAGAAAGTCGATTTGTGGTAAGACTCAAGTCTTGTGGTTACAGCCAACGAGAGTCCCTTCTCCACAAAATTCTTCCCTCTCTCAACTTTCTCTAGCCTAAAGTGACGAGCGAATTATGTACACTCTAAGACTCCAAGAGTCCTCTCGACACTCACCAAGTCAAAACTGGAAAGGTAAATCTTCACCTAGAAAGTAACAAGGGAGGAAAAATAACGGAGAGAGAGAGAAAACTGAGGCATGTAAAAAGTTGTTTGGTGGTTGGCAGTGCACTAACCCGCAACTTATCGGTTTGGTGGCAACCAACCGGTGGGGCAACCCTTCTCTGCTTTCACATAAGCAAAAACATAAGCAACAACTTTTTCTACTTTTTCTTGTAAAAAAACAAGTTTCATTGCACTCTGCACTTTCTCTATACTTTCACAATTTTGGCCATCCAAATATTGGATTTAAAGGCATGTCAAAGGGAAAGGGGGAATATGATGTTAAAAACCATTAGAAAAATGTAGCCAGATGGCCACTGTCCATTCAATCGTTAGGTAGAAAGTTAACTAGAAGGGAAAAGAGAAAGGAGGGGGGAGACAAAGACAATGATAGATAGTCTTAACATTGTAAAAGAGAAAGACAGCACACATAAACAGTTCCTTACATACAAAAAGGATGATGGAAAGCACAGAGAGGGAAAAAAAGTACAGGAGGGAAAGTCTCCACTTGAACAAGGCTCCCCAATGCAATGAAATGTGTACATGTTTGGGCTGGACATCAGTTTTCAATTTAAGCTTCATTTTCTCCGCCTTGTCTTGTCCTCACATCCAGCCTTTTTTTTGCTCTTCAATTTAATGGTGTGTATCTTAGTTTAACCCGCGTGACAAGGGAGAAAGTAAAAAAAAGGGAATATGGGGAATGTCATATGAAACGTGAAGGGGGGAGAACAAGCATAAAAAAGGCAAAGATGACGGAAGAGAAAGAAGAGATGAGAGAAAAATAAAGATTTTCTAACTTGACTGTCTATCTCGTTGGTGGATTTTTATCCAAGTTTTTTTTATTTTTATAAACTTGGGGCAAGGCTACGTGTACGTACGTTGATAAGTGTATTTTTGTGTGGATTTAAACTGTGTTATCTGTTGGGAATAAAAGGTGACGTGTTGTTCATAGTCCTGGGGTTCCTTTCCCTTTGTCCTTGTCTTTTCTCCACTTTCATCTGCATTGAATCAACTTATGGGAGTTTTTTTTTCGTATCATCTCTTCTGTATCATATAATACATGGACTACTTATATACATCTCATACGTCAAATCCCCACTCTTCTCATCCGATTTTCACAAAATCCCAAAAGGATGAAATACCAAAAATGTCTGTACTTTCTCCCTCTCTCTATGGTCGTCATCATGTACAGATAACACACACAAAAGTGCAGGACATGAGAGAGAGACCATGTTGCTTTCCTTTCTATTAGGTACATTTGTACAACAAGAAGAAAGAGGGGGAGGGGAAAGGCTCGAGACGATTTTTTGGTGAGAGAAAGTAGGGAAAATAAAATCGATGTGATGTGGTCGCAGAAAAAATATCCTTTCGTCTATATTTTGGGGGAGGGGAATATTATGACATGATATCAATTTAGTGTATGTATCAACCAGTAAATCTTCTTTTTTTGGGGAAAAAAAGAAAAAAAAACTTGTCTTGAGGACTCTCTATCGTTGTCAAGCTTTTCTTTGGTTGGTAGTCTCTTATATGTTTTTACAGGATTATTTTTTTCTCATTTCTCTGCTCACTCGGGAGCGAATTAATTTAGGTGGTAACTCAAGCATCTAGTTGGATTATACTTAATTGCGACTAGCAGTTGGTAGAGAGTGACTCACAGAGCTACATTTCCGCCTCCCCCCTATTTTTTCTCTTGCTCCTTTTTTTGTGGCTATTTTTGCCTCAAGATAGTTGAGGGAATTAGATTTTATCTGGCAAAGAATAAGATTATCTACTACCTTTCCACTTTTTCTCTCTTTCATTTTCTGTGAAAAAGCAAAAAGAGATTTTTTTTCTCAAGTCCTAAGTTGGTTACCCCATTTTTTATCCATTTCCCTCCCTTTTTTTACTTGACCAATTAAGGTGGATTTTTATTGGAAATCTGGGAGTTTTTTTTGGAGTACATAAAAATCATAATTGGTGTGGGTTGAAAACAAAAGAATGGAGTTGAATGACCCTTTTAGTTGTTCTAAATTTAGAAGGATTTTATCATTTTTAGAGTGAATTTTTGAACACATAAAAATATTAATTAAATTAAAGTAAAATGACCTGACTATGCAGCTGACCTTTATTGTCATGTGTAAATATATTTTTTTTTATATTGTACAATTATCTTGTCACACAGCTGGAGTTTCTGGCGTTCCACCAAAAAGTACACGACGATGGGAACAAGTTGTTTCGGCACAAGTGGGAAAACCAGCCGATTTAGTCTGCCCAGCTGCTTCTGGGAGTCCGCCACCAGATTTTGTGTAAAAAAAACTTTTTTTATTCATGACAATCTAATGTTCGAGTCAATTTCAAGGAGATTTTGTAAAAGTTGATTCATTTATAAAAATTACATGTAAATTCCCTTTGAAGTGTTCCATAATAAATTGGAAAGAATTTGGTAAAAGAAATTAAAATGCTTCTTTTTGTGAAATCAATGTTAAAAGAAAAAAAGGGAAATAAATGTAATGAAAAGAAAGAAAATGAATGAGAATGGAACAACATTAAAAAGATGGTGAAAGTATGGACAAGAGAAAAAAGGGGTGATAAAATTGAACATGATTTAGTTGAAATTTTGGCAATTACGTTGTCGGCAGGTGGCTGAAATATCAGGCGGGAGGCGGGAGTATGGATGGTGTACCTGTCGTCGTCGTCCCTGGAAATGGTGTTGAGATGAGAGGACCTTTATTGAGTTTCAGCCGTGTTGACGTCTCCCAAAATGGGTATGGGGTCTCTCTCTCTCTTTATATAGAACATGCGGGATATTTTTTTCCCCTTCTTTTTTTATACAATGAAAATGGGTTTTGACTTTAAAGCATTTCACTAAGGAAAGGATTCTTATTTTTTTATGTTTTTTTCCCTACAAATAAAAAGGACATACCGATGTGAGGTGACCAATAGCTTTGGAAGTTTCGTTCTTGACATCACACTCATTGTGATTCCCAACCCAACAGTGACTATCGAGCCACGGAGAAAATTACTTCAAGTTGGTCAATCTTTAGAAATGACTTGCAAAACATCTCCCTTTCAAAATACTCAAGTCACGTAAGTCAAACTCAACAATATCCCCATACGCTTCCATTATATTAGACAGTTTGGTTGTTCCATGCAGAGGCTGAAAAAAAAACTATCAACTGTGTAAATATCCCTTTCTCTCTCTTTACTCTCTGTCTTTTTTTATGTAGACACCCCCATCTCTCCCCTTGCCACTTTCCTCTTTTGTGTACACTAATAAAAATCGAAATTCTATAATAGACAAGCCCTATATTTTATACTGTCTCGTACACACGAGAATTTTCTCCTACTTTCTCCTCTGGAATTTTAGTCGCAGTTCAAATGTGAATCAAAGTAGAAAATGAGAAGACACATATAAATTCCAATTTTTTTTGTATGCAGTGCAGTGGCATGTCAAAGGAGAAAATGTTTAAGTATAATAATGTGAAACTTTCTCTTTTTCTCATCACAACTCAAACAGATGGTACAAAAATGGAAAGCCAGTATTGAGCGGGAGTCGTGTGAAAGTTGCACCTTTTAAATTGCTCATTTTTAATGCGGCCATGGAAGACCAAGCAATTTACCAATGTTTTGTACAAGTCGGTCCTCACAATATTCAAGCATCCAGTCAACTTGTTTTTGAAGGTAGTCAAACATGACAAAAAATATTAAAAAGTTCTGGACTTTCTCTTTTTGTCAACTAGACATGGATTGAAAGACATTTTATAAATTGATTGGTGGTCAAATGTAGTTAATGAGGTTTCTTTTGAGGGAAAAAGGGATTAAAAAACTTTCTCTTTTTTGTCATGTTAACAATGGCAATTGTAGCCTCAAAGCCGGAACTCCTACACACATTTATATCACAAAGCCTTCAAGCAGGACCATCGATAAGTCTCAAGTGTTCTGCAATAGGGAATCCAATTCCAAGTATCAAATGGTTTTTAGATGGCACGGAATTACTTCCCTCTCCTAATGATCCACTTGCAGCCCGATTTTGGCAAATGTCCGATAGGTACTCAATTGGCAGTTTTCGTCTGTCCACTACTGAAATTGTCAGTCACATAAATATCAGTCAAGTTCGGATTGAAGATGGTGGAGATGTTCGTTGTCTTGCTAAAAATCTTATTAATAGCGTCGGTTACTCTGCAAGATTAAATATTTATGGTACGTTCATTCATGACACCTCCCCATTTATTTTATTTGTCATTTTCATCACCATTTAATTTTTTGTAATGTATGCATGAATTTAAATTAATAGGACCATTGTTCATCAAAGAAATGCCAAGTTTAACTTTAGTCTCGGGGAAGACTGCCTACATTCCTTGCATGTATGGAGGCTATCCAGTTGACCAAATAATTTGGCGTAAAAATGCCCGGGATTTAGTCAGCATGAAACAGCAGCAGAGTCAAAGTAATCAACGTCAAGGCTCCCCTACGACCATCCCAAGGTACTCAATCTTGGCCAATGGGACGCTTAGAATTGAACAAATCAGCACGGGAGATGATAAAGGGACGTACACGTGCGTCATTTCCAATAGAAAAGGAGAAGTAGCCACGGGAACTGTGAACATTAATGTGATGAGTAAGTTAAACGACTTTCTTTATCCATGTATTAGTCCCACATTAGCCTACCCCCCCCCCCTTAAAAAAATATACACGCGAGCTTGATGAATCACTTTTTTTTACCTTTTTTCCTCACAAACTTTATCACTATGGGGTGTACATGTTATAAAATGTATTTTATTGGAATCCATTTCCTGTTGAGAAAATCTCATGGGGGTATATCTGTAAATGATACAAATTTTTTCTGTGGGTAGAACCTCCTGTGATCTCTGCCTTCAAATTTGATGAGAATCAGGTGGAGGGTCAAAGAGCTTCCATCACGTGTAATGTCATGTCTGGAGACTTGCCCATTGAAATTATTTGGCTCAAAGATTTTCAACAAATTCCATCATATCTTAACATTACTGAAATGCCCCCCGTCAAATTTCTTAGCTATCTTATTTTTGAAGAATTGAGACAAGAACACAGTGGCACCTACACCTGTTCAGGTAGAGCAAAATTCCACCATTTTTTTCTGTCCATTAAATTAAAAATAATTATTAAAATTAATTATTTTTAATTGTAGCATCAAATGCAGCAGCAGAAGCAAACTATTCTGCCATATTGAACGTAAAAGGTAAGAAATTCTCTTTTAAAAAAAAAGGTTACACTTGATTTCTTATTTTTCATTGACTTTTGAAATTTATTTAATACAAAAGAATTTTTTTGTTATTTAATTAATTCCCTGTCTTCTCCCCGTCAAGAACATGTGTCTCACAAAAAAAATATGTAGATGAAATGAAATGAAATTTTAATATGACAGTCGGACAGCTTTCTCTCTCTCTCTCTTAAAAAGGAAAAGGAATTTTGGAAGGAATTATATTGTAGTTAAATTTTTGTATATTTTAAAATGTAAATTTTCACATTTTGTACGACTTTCTAACTTTCCCCTTGATTTATTCATGTAAGTTTGTAATAAAAAGTTTTTTGTTTAATTCTCAGTCTCTAGTTTAAAAAAAAGATGAAAAGGAGAAAGTTTTTTTTTTAAAAAAAAAAGTTTTTTTCACAGAGTGAAAGCGGCCAGTTCAGTACAAACAGTGCATGTAGTTTATATATATAAGCTTATTAACTTGTCATGTTTAAAAAAGAGAGAGAGAGAGTCATGTTGATGCCATAGCCATGACTGTACAGTACATAAAGAATATGGAACAAGAGTTTTTTTTGTCTCGTTTTAATTTTTAATGTTAATTCAAAGAGTCCAGAGTGTTTATACACTTTATAAAATGTTTTATATAAATTTTCTCCTCCTTCTGATGGATTGGATTAATCTAGACAATCTTCTTGTGTACTTTCTCCCTACTAATATATTTATTATACATGGAAGCCAAAATAATTAATCAAGTCTTGATCAACGAGTTTTACATGGAAAATTTGATTTGCGACTTGAAAATTTTGACTTTGGCAACAAGAGAGAAAGTACAAAATGGGGGAGGAGGATGGTTTCCCCTTGTGAAAATTTTCACAAGGGAAATGTTTATTGGAGCGTAGAGAATCACATTAAATCATTTACACGACCCAATGAATTGGCAGATGGAATAGAAGCATGCAAAGAGATTGTACATGCTAGACAAATTTTGTTTGTGATTTTCAGTGGCTCCAAAATGGATACATGAGCCAGAAGAGGCTCGAGTCATTTTAAGGACTGACCATGTTCTACCATGTGTAGCCAGTGGTGTCCCCAAACCCTCCATCAAATGGTATCGAGGCTATCGAGGTAAGCTTTTGTCCAAAAAAAAGAACATCTAAAATTAATTAATATACAGATATATTTCAACGCCATTTGGTTCAATTAAACAACAAATTTTTTGACATGTTCATTCAAATTGATTACGACAATTTCATTTTGTGGAACGATTGACTATAGAATCAGGGAGTGGTTTAATGAAAACTGAAATTAAAACGGACCGGAAGTTTGAGTTGGGTGATGACGGGAGTTTAAAAATTCGAAATGTGGAATCATCCGAGGGAGGATCCTACGTCTGTGAGGCGATGAATGGAGTAGGAAATGGCATTTGGAAATCGATCCAGTTACATGTGAACAGTAAGCTTATTTTTTTTGTCTATCTTTCCTCTTCAAAATTACATGTGACTTTCACTCAAAGTGCGTCACATAGAATAGAGAATGGAAAGTGATGAGTGATATTTGTCCATTTTATTTTGGAGAGACGGTTTTAGAGAGATAAATAATTTAGTGAGGGTAAAGTGATGAGGATGAAAAAGGGAAAAGTTGAAATGATTTGAATTGAAATCATGACATTACTCACATAAATGTCCCCGTATGAATGGGGATACATGGAAAAGAGGGGAAAAGAGGAAGTTGATGGTTGTAGGGAAAGTGTGTGAATTCGTTCATTAAAATTATTTGGTTGGTTGACTAGTTCCAGCCACTGTTTCTGCCCCAATGACATCAGTAGTGGTTGCTGAAGGACTGTCGGCACTTCTAAAGTGCCAAGTCCGTGGAGATGGACCCATCGTCGTTGAATGGAAGAAAAATTCTATTGTATTGGAGCAGAGTACAAGAATGGTTCTTCAAACTGTTCTTGACGCCAACTCAAGCGTCCTTTCTGCCGAGCTTCGTATTCAACATACTGAGAGAACCGACTCTGGTATTTACCTTTGTAGTGGTTCCAATAATTTTGGACGTGATGAAGATCGAATCAGTCTTGAAGTTAAAGGTACGTCCCCCCCTTTGTCCCCTCTCTCTCTCTTTATAAAATTACTACACGAGCATGGCCATCATTTTCCGCCAATTTTGTTTCATCTTTTGACTTGATACAAGTGGAAATGTTAAATTAATTTGGATTTTATTTTCATGTAATTGGCCAACAAATTTGTTTTTTGATATTTTGTCACTTTTATTAATTCAAGTTTTTCCCAACCGTCGGCTTTCTAAATTTATGGGAATTTTGGTTGTCAGCAATTTATTTTTACTTGGGCTTTTGTTTGGCTTACATTTTGAAACATCTTTTCATTGAAATTCTGTTGGTATAGTGCCGATGGCAGTGGGGTTTTTTTTGCATGTACATTATTTGCTGATTCAGATACATTGGAACTTATGCAGTTACATGAAATTTTATGCTGACAAAGATTTACCACAAGTACTGCAAATATTTCGCTTGTTCTCTAATTGTCAATGAAAAATTGTCCATTATTATTTTATTTTAAAAAAATGTTTTATTCCGCGCAGACTTTCTCCACAGAAATTATAAACGCTGACAATTTTTAAGAATAGATTTGTCAAGAATTCTCCATTTATTTGAAAAAGCCTTTTTGTAAAATGTAGACACCAAAATGGGATTTGTATATATTTTTAAAAAAATATTTAAAGACAAAGTATCTTAACGGGATTAATATAAAGAAAAACCCACTTGACACACACCCAGCATGCCGGTACTTTTATACAGAGTGTGGTGATGCGTCTCGAGTGTAAATGACGGGTTTTCTTTTTTTTAATAGAATGTTTGTTGAATTTTTAATATTAGAGAATGGTTTACCATTGTTATATTTAATGTTGCCCTCAAGTCATAACATTAAAGTGGTATTTGATAGACTGTATAAAATGTGAAAGGGTTGCCTCTGTGTGTGTGTGTGTCTACCATGCTGATTTAGCTTTTATTTTAAAACGGATTGTGTGGATCGAGTCAAAATAAAGAGAGAGAGGGTGGGTGTAGAGTGTTAAAGGATTTGTGTGGTGGTATGAATGCACGTTGAAAAATATCGATTGGTTTTATAAATTGAAAATAGCCCGTCCCTCCCCACCAGAAGACTTTGTTGTGGAAGAATGTGGCTCTCGTTTCATCCGACTTCGATGGTCTCTGGGACCTCAAACTTTATCCAGTGTGCCAGTCACCTACTTTATTCTCCAATACAAAAAATCCTCGACAATCTCTTGGACAGCTGGTTCCACAACTAATAATGGAGAAGAGGGAGAAGAAATTTTTAACACAACCGTTCAGTCCCCAGCCACCCATGCTGTCTTAGAGCATGTCAATCCTGTCACCAATTACGACATTCGTATTTTTGCTTCCAATGAAATTGGCCATAGCCTCCCCTCTGAACCCCTCGTCGTCATCACCCTTCCAGAAGGTCCCTTTTGCAAAATTATTATTATACAATTTGTGTTCTCCTATTTTATAACATAACAAACTACAAACTTGATTATTATGGTTTTTTTTTTGCTAGAAAATAAATAAATGTAATAATATTTATCATGATAGCTCCGTCTGGCCCGCCATTAAATGTGTCAGCTTTACCAGTAAACTCAAAGACGATTTTGGTACGGTGGGAGGCTCCAGCAGTGAATTTACAACATGGGGCCATTCTTGGTTACCATGTGTTCATCACGTTGAGCACAGGAGGAGTGTCATCGTCAACTAGTAATAATGGTGGGGGTGTGAACAACAACACGACGTTGATTGTGGACGAAAAATGGAGTCATCAAACACAAGTTCAAGGCTTGAGATCCAACTCTCAGTATCGAATCACTGTACGAGCTTACAATAGTGCCGGCACTGGTCCCGAATCTCCTTTTGTGGGGGTTCATACTCCAGAGGGAGGTGAGTCACTCATAAATCAACAAAACGATTAACTACACTTTACGTCAAACTTTGTTTTCTTACTGTAATTGAAACTGTGTTCTTTTAACTTGACTTATATTCCCATAAAGTTTATTTTATATACCATCCCATTTTTTTTTACTTTTACTCTATTCATAATTCTAAAATCTTTTTCATTTTTTCTACTTTCTCCCAGAGTAAAAAAGTCAGTCGAGTGAAAGAGAAACATTTTGTGGGTGTTTGCTCTCGTAAAATTAATCACATAATGTTTGCCCTTGTATAAGGTGTAACGTTATGATAATAAATTTTGTTGTAAAAAAAAAGAAAACTATCTCTAAATATTCCAGCCCCGGATGCCTCCCCAACGGAACTACGATGTGAGGCACTCTCTCCAAAAAGTCTCCAAATTCAATGGGAACCCCCACCACCATATTTTACCAATGGAGTAGTTCAAGGATACAAAGTCATCTACCAACCCGTCTTTGATGAGAAAATTGGTATACAAAATTATTATTAAATTATACAATATTCCCAATTCATCCCAAATTTTATATGGCCATTTATCTCCCTTCACTGACGGAACAGCCGATTTTTTGATTACGAGACACTTTTGCCCCCAAATTTTTTTTAAATGTCTTGTTACAGTCAACATAACTGATGAGATAAGAGAAAGTATGTCAGAGAGACTTAACAATGTTGTTAAAAGGTAGTGACATTTAAATGAGAAAGTAATAGGATTTAAAATCTGACTCAAATGTGGAAAAGTGGAGAGAGAAAGTACATAAGGAGAAAGGAGGGAGGAGGAGGATATTAAATGGAAAATAAAGTTTGTTTAAAATTACTCTGGATGAATGAAGAAGTCTGATGAGAATAGTGAGGATGACGATGATGATGATTACGGGTCGATACCAAGATTTTGCACGCTGACAAAGAAGATAGAGAGGTGAAATTTTGTGTCGTCTCTATTTGTGCCTTGGGAATAATATCCTGTTGGTGCTTGAGGCTCCTTTCACCACATACAACTCTTTCTCTCTCTTTCTCCGTCTGATAAGTTTGTTGAAGGGGATGCTGATGAACTTTTCTTCCGTCTTGTACCATTCCCTCACATACTTTCTGTCTTTCACACTCCCTCCATTCCATGCTTTCTCCAATCTTGTCTCTCTCTCCCAATATACAATTTCTAGAGTTACACTACATAGAGAGAGAGGGGGAATGGTGAAATATAGAGAAGATGCAATTTACAAGTTTCACTTGAGTTGTTTCACGTCCCATATAAAATATTTATGCACTGCTTCAATGCTCTAAACTACTTAAAATCTCCTCCTCCTTGTCTTGACGAGGAGAGGACTTGAACAAGATATAGTAAATGTTATAGTTATATATGTTATATGTTATAAAACAAGATGAGAATCATAGACTCTCTCTCTCTCTTTGTTGAATGGATGTGTAGGTGAAAAACTGGAAGAAAAACAAGTGAAGAAAACGTCTAATCGCGAGACAACTCTTCATGGACTTTCAAGTTTCACTAATTACTCTGTGAGAACTTTGGCCTACACACTTGGTGGGGAAGGACTTCTTTCTGAACCTGTTTTTTGCCTTACAGAAACCGATGGTAAGATACTACTTTCTCCACTTTCTCTTTTTTTTCTCTCTTTATCCTCATATACTTTCTTACACCTAAACTTAGTTATACTTAACTCTAAGAGAGAGAGGAAGAGGTGAGGTGGAAAAAGACTGACGATGAAATGAAATCGCCGCACTTGATTCATTCCACCAACACATCCTTCTCTCTTCCTCTCTCTCCATGAAACTTTCAACAGTTTGTTCCTTATTTCTTTTCTCACTTGTTTTTTATACTCTTCTCTCTCTCTCTTTCTCTCAGTTCCGGAAGAAGTTGGAGATCTCAAAGTAGTTTTGATGACAAGCAACACGGTCCTCGTGAGTTGGCTTCCTCCGTTGTATCCCAATGGAAAAATAATTAAGTACACCATTTTCTGGAAGTCAGATGATATGGATAGTGTCAAAGAAAAGTCAGTGGCCCAATTAGAGGACGAGTTACTTTTTCTTGAAATTCGACGACTCAAGGAAAATCAACGCTATTATTTTTGGATGACAGCCACCACTTCTGCGGGTGCTGGGAAACCATCTCGAATGGAGACTTTATTACTTACTACTAAAGGTGTGACTTACAATTAACTTAATTTTATTTTACTCTTCTTTTAAATGTAATGTTCATCATGAAATGGCAATTTTTTATGTAATTGCACATATCAAATTTTATACAATATCGTAAAGACACTAATAAGCCTCCATATGCAATTGCATGTAGCAGTTAAATGTATACATGATGGTTTTTAACGACATTTTCACCAACCATGATTCCTCTCTTCTATTACCCTTTGATGGGGCACAGTTCAAGCACGGATAGCTTCATTTCCAGCCGTCAAAAATGCTCTCATAGACCAGCCATTACTCTTACCATGTAAAACGGTGGGTCAGCCAAATCCGAGAGTGAGTTGGCTACGAAATGGTCGTCCAGTGTCTGCTCATCATCTTATGAAAAATAATTCCCTCTTTTTTAACCGAATCAAGGTAGCCATTTTCATGTTCAGTATGTACATACAATGAATTTTGTAGTGGAGGTGCTACCCATAAAAAAAGAATAAGAGCCTTTTTTATGATTTTCATCATCTTTTTCATTGTTCTGTAAAAAAAAGAAGTCTTTTTTTTATTATGGTTTCGTTAGTCTTTTGTTCATTGACATGTGTGATCCCGTATAATAGAAACGGGGTGGCATGGCCTAGTGGTGATAATAAGTGGCTTAAATCTTTTTATGATGGCTCTCTCTATTTTTATGAATGAACACACTTTAAAAATTGTGATTATGATTATGACAATGATGCAGGATCAGGATGAAGGAGTGCTGACATGTAGAGCTGAGAATCCATATGGTTCAGATGAGATACAACATCGTATTGTTATTAGTCGTCCTCCTTCTAAAGTCCCAATATTCCTCGGCTATGTCACAGCCACTACCGTTCAATTACATTGGGAATTACCTCAGTCTGAGCCCGTCGTCACTGGTGAGATGATGGGAAAATATAAAATATTACACTTGAAATAATTTATAATGTGTTGTAATAATACTTCAAAAAAATTTATTTTATTTTATTTTATTTTATTTAAGGATTCATTCTTCAATATCAAAAAGACAATTCCATGGAGTGGACCGTCAAAAAACTAGGACCACGAGTCTCATCCATGACACTTGAAAATCTTTCTTGTGGTACACCATACAAATTTAAAATGGCAGCTGAAAATTCAATTGGAATTGGAGAAGAAAGTGGACTAGAACTTGGAACAAAGACAAATGGAAATATTCCAGAGACACCCAAATTAACTGACATTTTAGATGGTAATGGTACCATGATTCGGTAAGTTGAGATGAACAAAATGTTAATTAACTTTTTCATGTGATAATTGTCTATATTTAATAAATATTGTTTTTTGTTAAGAATTGATTTGACTCGTTGGGGTGATGGCGGTTGTCCCATAACAAATTTTCACATTGAATACAAACCAAGAGAATCAGCAAATTGGCAGAGAATTTATCGTAAAGATAATACAACTCGAGTCTTTACTTTTGTAACAATGGTCAAGATGAAGTATGATATTCGAGTTTCCATTGAGAATGATGCTGGCTCTGTTCTCAAAACTTTTCATGTTGACTCTGTTCCAGGTAACAAAACAAAGTTTTTTTTTCTTTGTTGAAATAGTTTTTTTTCAAAAAGAAATTGTCAATGTATCACAAATAGATGTGGTTGTGTCAAATTCTGATTCTTTTTTTTTTATAAAAAAATGTCCACAGAATTTTTTGCCAATTATGGAGTTTTGGAAAGGACGGAAGAGCGGTCAAATAGTACAAGTATCCTCCTCACAGACCCCCATGTTTTTGTGCCCATAGCTTCGGCTGTCATTTGCACTTGTGCCGTCATCGTCTGCATTCTCATTGTCTGCAAAAGAAGGTTTGGAATACATCTACACTTTCTCTGTACTTTCACATTGTCACCCTCACCCTACTCCACTTTCCTTTGTCCTTCTTCCCAACGTGGGAAGAAAGCAAATCAATAAAATGGACCTCCAGTAGAAATTTATAAATAAATTGACAAGATTCTCAATTGTGTTCATGTCCATACTCTCAACAATATTTTGTGTCATGTTTAGTACAAAAAAGGAATACAATCATTGTCAATCTCTCTCCTGTTTTTACAGATCTCAGACAAAAGATGAATGGAAATTTGGACCTAGTGCCAGTCAACAAACATGGCTCAGTTCAGAAGACAATGGACAACCAAAGACTGATGGAGGTGGCAACAAATATTCTACAGATAGACCAGGTCTCATGGTCCCTCCAATTTTGAGTATAAAATGTCTTTTTTTTTATTAAAAATATTTCTTTTTAATTGTAGAGTGTGGACCTGGAAATATGTCAATTTATGCCACATTAAATTCTACCAAACCCATTGCAATGGCCATAAGAGATTCAACAGTGAGATTTCAAACTTTTGGACAAAGAGACAATTATGATGCTCCCGTTGTTATCCCCACAAATTATTACAAGAAAAATAGAAGGAAATCTTCCTCATCCCCTCCCGATGCCATCAACCATTTGGGTAAGAAATATTATAATAAATTATACACAAATGATGAATTTTATGCTCTAATTAATCTTTTATTGTGACTACAGCAGACGGACCCTGTCCAGGAAATCAAACTGATTTTAGTGGACAATTGGATACTAGAAATTATCATTATTTTGAGCAAATGAATCATTCCGATTCAGATGAAACAACAGACAGTTTATACACAAATAATTATTCACGCCCGTACCAGCAAAATGTTCCTAGAATAGGTACATAATAACTAACTATTGTACTCAAATTAAATTATTACTTATTAAAAATATGAATCTCTAAAATTATTGGACTCATGATTTTATCTACAGCAAATGAAATGGTGGACCGCTCAGGGGGTGGTCGAAATACGCTCAAAAAGAAACAGATGCTACGTAATCGTGGTTCAAGAGAATATTTGGACTAAAAGAAAAAGAATTTTTTACCTATTAAGTTATCAAAGCTTTTATAAATGTATTTCATATTTTTGTGATGAATGCATAAAAGAATATTACAGATATAATTATTAAAATACTATATACTCATGTTAAGCTTCTAAAATACTGCTTTTTTTCTCTCTCACTTTCACTTCCAAGAACAAAAAACCATTGAGGACACAATTACATGGTATGTATACACAAATAAAGGCAAAAAACTTGATGTATTTCATTACATTTCGTTGTCAGCCAGTGCTTCAAGTTCTGACGACTCTGAATGCTCTTCAAGTTCTTCAATCGGTTCAAGTGGGGATGAGATTGATAAGTCTTCATGTAGTGGCTTTTCTTCTTCAGGGGGTTCTTCCTCTTCAACGTCCTCATTCTCCGGTTCAATTGCACCCTTTTTACGGTCAAGACAACCAGCCTAAATGTCATGGCGCAAAATCATATTACAACATTTTTGTACTTTCCAAAAAGTTCCTCTATTAGATTTGGGTCTTACGGAATATAGACAAAATACAATGCAAGCTAGAAGGAGAATTCCACCAACGATTGAGCCCATAATGACCCATCTTGACACTTTTCTAGGTCTGTCTAATTTAATTGTAGTTGAAGCATCATTTTTATCTGGTAAAAGATTCCCACCTTGAATGTCATGATCCACATCTATCATTGTTATCTCTCCCACTGATTTAATCACTAAAATATTGGCTGCCTCTTGCTCAAACAGTTTTCCTGTTGGAGTATATAATTTTTAAATTAATTAATTGTTTAGCGCACATTGTGCACTGCACAATCGTATTTCAAATTATTTTATCTTACGAGTTACATTTGAAGAAATTCTCATATTAATTACTACACTGCCTCTGGATGTTGGTCTACATGGGAAATTAATTATAAATTGTAATTAATTAAATTAAATTGATGAATTATGTTTTTAATGAAACTCACTTGAAATTTCTAAATTTACACAAAATTTCCATACACTCAACATGTTCTGTAGCACATTCAAAATGAAGAGTAGTACCCCTAAAGAATTTATTGTCTCTTTGAGATGTGAAAAATCCACCAGTCTTGACTTCATCGCGACCAATTTCTGAATATTCTCGAGAAACGGAGGATTGAATCATGACAGCATCAAAACTGGGATCTGGCTCATTGAGATTATCAGTTGACAGTTTTTTATTCCTTGCGACGGAAGTTTCTGAAGTTCTTTGCTGGAAAGTTCCTCCAATGGGCTTACAATAAAATTATAATAGTTTATGATAATCATGCATTTAAATTAATTATTTTAAATAATTAATTCCGATTGTCATTTACCTTACAAATCATCTCATTGACATCAACCTCAGCCACTGGATCAAAAACTTGGACAACTTCCATGGAGCGTTGAGCACTTTTTAAACTTACTGGAATCTTAAATCGAAGCCACATATTTGACACTGGACTTTGTCCAACCATGCGCACCTGTCCAGAAATAATTAAATTGATGACTAAAATAAATTAATATTATTTCATAATCTAAATTGATAAATTTTTAAAATAATTAAGTAAAGTACATTGTAGATATGAGAAATAATTTGATAGTCTGATAAAGTTGATGCACTGAATAAAATTGTTTGCTTATTGCCAGTGAGATGAACATCTGCTGAGGCATTGACTTGCAGTACAAGACTAATCATGGATGATCTCTCCAGGTCAGAAGATGTGGTCCCTTCAATCATGAATAAATATTCTTTTTCAAAATTTTGACCACCAGCGGACAAATCCGTCATGTCAAATTCCATTCGTAAGTCCACAGATTGTCCTCTCTCTAGTGTTCTTCCAAACGAACATTTGTACGAGTAGAATGAGGTGGCATTTGATTGAATACTTTGACAAGATGGTGGAATTCGAACTAAATTCCTTCCTAATTGTTTCCAAAATAAATAAATAATTAAATTAATTTTTTTCAATTAATAATTTAAATTTAAATTTTATACTTGAGAATGAGATTTTAATTCCTGGAGAAACAGCCGTTTCTTTTACATTAGTCATATTGACTTGTAGGACAAGGGTTGGTGCTGAACCAATTGTGAAATTATGGCCTGGTCTGTAGTAATGAAAATACACCATTAAAATTGTCATATAATTATTATTTTAAAAAAAGATTACCGAATATTTTCAAAAGCAGCATCGACATGTAAATCTGCCACACATTTTTCATCATCACCACATAAAACTTCTAATGGTAGAGCAAAGACCGTTGTATTCTGTTGCTCATAGTTCATGACAGGACATGTCGTACAAAAGTCTTTGAGAGCTAAAAACACATATTTTTTAAAAATAAAAATTGTAAATTGTCCATCATAAAAGGCGAAAAAATGAATTAATATTTTACGTTTCCCCGAAATGTCCACTGAGACTCTTCCAGTTGAACTTCTTTTGATGTCATATTTAGTAGAACCGTCTTGTTTCCCACGTTGTCGATGACCCACAAAATCTTTGTCAGGTAAAAATACTTGCTGACGAAATTTTATTGGTTGACCAGATTCCAAAGGCTATAAAATGTATTTTTTTATTCATAAATTCTGAAATTAATATTAAATTATAAATAATTAAATATTTCTGTGAAAATACAGAAAACTGACCCGAACAATTATACCAAGTACTCTGGTACAAGCCTCAACGTCTTTGTATGCCAAATCTTCATACAAAAGTTCTTTTGCACTAATTCCGTCTACTTCTGTCTTCCGTAAAAGTACACGTGGAGGCTTTGAGTCAATATCCGAAAATAATCTGACACCAATATCTGTTCAAAAAATAATTAGTACTATACTTTAATTTAAATTAAATTAAATTCAACAGAACAAAAACTGACCTAATGAACGAGGTACATTAAAACCAGTGAAAGTGACACAGGAAACGATAGAAAATTGTGTGGCATTCAAGGGTAACCGTTTTTGCGTAGTCTTAATTTCTCCAGTTATTGTCACTGCCGGTCTTGACCTCAAGACAACAGTTTGTGCGGTTGCATAGGAACCCACCGCAATATCTGTGCATAATAAGGGGAATACATTACTGTGAGAAATTCAAAATGTCTTTGACATTTTTAGGTGTAATAAACTCATTCTTTTGGTGGAGTAAAACGAAATCAATCACCATTGAAGCCATTATTGTCAATATCAACACCACGAGATAAGCTGAAACCAAATCCCCTTAACCCAGAGTCAATAACACTGGCATGAATCACTTGAGCATATTTTTCACCAATCCCTTTAGCATTCCCATGATAAATATAGACGGCTCCTTTTCCATCTTGGGCATATGGTGCCCCCACGATTAAATCTAAAAGGAAAAATTTCATCGTTTATCACAAAGCATTTAGTTGAAATCCATATATATCCAAGATTTTTATTTTCAATTATATGAAAATAATAATTCAAAGTAGGAAAAGAATTCGAACCGTTAAAATCGTCATGATTTAAATCCCCAGCGGATGCCAAAGCTGAACCGAAATGTGCCCAACTCAGACTTTCTCCATATAACGTTTCCTTGAGATCTAAGGATTCCTTGAGGACAAAAATAAAACCACGGTCACTGATTAAAAATATTTTTGTATAAAATGGACAAAAATAACTTACGCCAGAGCTCATGTAAACATAAACAGCCCCTTCGTCTCCTCGAGCAGCCAAGTGTTTATGTTCGCCAAAGGGGAGTAAATATAATATTTTGTCAGGGTCAGGGTCTCCTTCATCAGTACTACTTACAATTTCTTTGTCTTGTTTTTGTTCTGAAGTAAATAATTGTATTTTTTGTACAGGTGATCGTTTAAAAGTAAATCTTGGAGCTCCAATGATCAAGTCATCAAATCCATCATTATTTATATCCACTGTACAAAGAACAGAACCAAAATAAGATCCTATTTGAGGTCCTTCAATCACAGCCACTTTCTCAATGGCTTCCTTCTCATTCTTTGGAAAATGAAATATGACGACTTTTCCAGAAAGCTGAAAAAAAGGTTTCACAATTTTAAAAATAGAGACAAATTAATTCTTATTGATAAATATGAAAGACTCCTTACAGAAGCACCTCTGGGAGCACCACCAACAAATTGTGTCTTTCGAAGTGGATCAGAATCTTGGAAAAATTTGCCAGATGTGACTGCATAACCAAAATAACTACCATTTTCTAAATATCCACTCAACTCGGATGCTACAACTAAAGTTTGATTAAAAATGTTGGAATTTATAGATGGTTGTCTAACGGGTTCTAAATTATCTGAATATCGGATGACACTTCCTCTCCAGTTGTCTATTCCAGGAGCACCCAGTATCATTGTGTTGTCATTAGTGACATGCATTGAAAATCCAGACTGTCCATAAGTCCAGTAGAAATCCCCTTGTTTGTCCAAGTCCTCTACACATCACATAGTTATAATAATTTTTTGTGGTTTTGCATATAATAATTATTAAGTATAATTAAAATTATCAAAAATATTAATAAATTTACTTTTGGCAGATAATGGCAGTAGTCGGTAATTGCTCGGCAAACCGGGAAGAACATCTTCACAAATATCTTTTTTATTTCTCCAATAACAAATTCCATTACTGAAAAACAAAATGGGGACACAAATTTAAGTAGTGATCATCAATAAACTGCTATAAGTTTATAAAAACTTACGCCAAATACTCGTCTACTCCACGAGATTCCCAATACGGATTATTGGCATACTTCTGATTTGACCAACGACTAGCACAGGTCACAAATCGAGATGAATCACCTGAAGAGATAATAATTTATTAATCATAGTTAAATTTGTAGAATGAAAAATGTACAAATAAAGATGAATCACCAGCAAACACAGAGGCTCCCAACCAACCTCCGTCCTTCCGGTCTTTGACACCTGGCTCGGTGACCTCTTCTAAAATTTCCCAAGTCTTAGAGTACATAAGTTTGAAACACTATAAAAAATTATCAATGTTTTAAAAATGTTTACCTCGACTGGGATCCATCATAACGACTTCACATTCATCATTAGGTTTTCCTAAACTACAACGCCAAATAACTCCAGGTTCAAAAATGTCCTCATGGCTTCGAAAAGTTGAATTTGCTCTGGGTGCTCCAATAATTAACCTTAAAATTGTATAACTAATGTACTTAGCAAGTCCAATATTATTATGGTGTTACTGTTAAAGTACTGTAAAATTAATTAGTGATTTCTTACCATGGAAAGTCCTTAGTCTTTGGTAGGATTTCTACACTGGCTCCAAAATAACTTTCTGGACCATCTGCTTCATTTGTTATAATTATTGGATGACTTGTGTCCACATTGTATGCATACAGCAAGTTTAATATATTAATTAAAGTTACAACAATAATCCCAAAAACTGTTTTTGAAACCATTTTTCTACAATTTTCGGCATTTGTTAATACCGCTTAGAAAACACACACACACGTTTGGCCTGTCACATATCTGCGAATACAAAAATATTTCTAATCAAAAATTATATACATACTTTTTATTATTAGTTTTTACAAGATTGACATGAGTAAACCGACGTTAATACACATTATATCTGTAATAACTAGACTACTTTCATGGGCTAAGGTGTGTAGTGCCAAATTCCTACAGTATTTCTCTTTATCACGTAGATTAGATAATTCTTATTTATCATAAATTATATAACAAACGGTACATCCTTTTATATAGCTCGAGTCCATGTACTATTTTTTATTTCTTACCTGATATAATATGAAGGAAGTAAACAATGATATGACTACTAATCGTAATCACTTGACAGAAGGAAGTATGATTCAAGATATTTCAATTAAATGATCGTAATTCATCATGATGAATGCTTTTGCAAAAAGAATTCGCTCAAATGAGCAATTAGTCAAATAAACAAGATTCACAAGACTATTTTTTTTGTTTGAAATCGAAAACAAAATTTTAAATATATTATTATCATGAACCACAAATTATACATTACATTATATATTCTTTTTATTTAATGCAATGAATCCATAGAATCTTGGAATGCATCATTTGATAATGACTTTTGACACACAACTACAAACGAAATATACATGGAATATATATATACTATAATTTCTACATTTCTAGTGCTAGGAGCCATTAGATTCCACAAATCACAATCAAGTATTGGTATTGTTTTTTTTTGTAAGTTACTTGCTCAATTTAATCCGTGAAACGACGATTTACATTTTTGCCGAACAATGTAGTACGAATCTCAGGAATCATTTGCTGAGCGATCATGTCAAGACGGCTTTCCAAAGTGTTTGACACCTTAATTTTTCCTCTTTGTGCAAGTAACTCTACTCCACCACAGCTAAAATATACAAAGAGAGAGATTTTGTTAGTACTTAAAAATACAAGTCTTCCAAGACATTTTTAAATTATAGCTTTCATAGTCATTAGTAATTAAAGCACAATTTATATTGTTATTTTCGATTCCAACATTTCCACTTCGACTTACTTTTGTGGTGGAAGAAATGCTTCTTGATCAATCTTTAGTTGCACATCCTTTCCAGTTTTATCTTTAAATACTTGAACGCAACCAGCCGATACTTCTTCTACTAGACCCAAATCAGCTTGACGGCATCGGACTAGAACATTCGTCTCAAGAATCTGTATAGGCAATTATTGGTCTCATTAGTATACATGGCACTTTTTAATTTTTATAAGAATAAATAGTTGAAGCATATAAGTACCTCAAGAAGGCCTTGTGATAACAAAGCTTCAATAAGCTTCTTGTACGTAGTTCGATCTTTGGTTATATTTGCCAAACGTTGTTTTGCATCCTCCAAAACAGATGCAACATGATCTTCTCTAGCTTTAAGTACACGGAGTCGAGCTGCATTTAACATATTTGATTGTTGACTAGATAGAATAAAAAATAAATAGACAATATTAGTCAATCTTAGTTTCCTCAATTTTGTAAAACAGAAATATGATCATAGATTCAATTTATTTTTGCTCTCACATTTTCTTTTGGAGTTCCACTTGTTTCTCCTTCCTCTCGTAATATTCCATTATTTTAATTCTCTGTTGTTGTACCAATCGTCCCTTCTCAATATTAAACTCTTCTTCTGCCTTGGCATCAATTTCTTCAGCTTTTTCATTGGCCTCTTGCTCAATGAAAGCCATCATATGCTTAATCTGCAAATTTAAATAACATTGCATATTTAAAATATTTCATTTTGATTGAATTAATCACAACAATAACAAAACAATGGGACTCTTACTTGTTTCGCAACATCTGCATCGCTGAGAGCCATTGTGATGGAATTTAGTTACAAAGAACTGGAACTGTAAAAAGAAAAAGAGTTTGCAAATTGTCAAAAATGAATTTAGCCAAATGATCCTTAGAAATTATTCTTTGTACAGAACAATGATTCTTAGAAGGTGTTTTATTCCACACACCCGATTAATCTGTTCAATTTATAATTTATCAAGTAAAATCAAGCTGAATTATGGTCAAAATTTAGTTAAATTACCTGGAAATGTTGATTTGTAATATTTCTTGGGCGTTCACCAAATTCTCTCCAGGCACGTTCAAACAGGGCGCTGTCTCGGAGTATGTACATGCAATGTAAAGGATAGCGAGAGTGCATCTGCTATAGGAATAGTGTCACAGATAATTGAAATTAACATTTATGATAAAGACTTCAACAGCTCTTCAACCTCACAATAATTAACGCAGGATTGCCAGATGTATTTTGCATTGTATAATTAAGTATTCCCCTATTCAGAAAAAAACATGTAGGTTTCACTAGTGAGAGTGCCAGTCAGTTTACACACACAAATAGTAAGTACTGTACAAAAATCTCATGTACTTGTGAGGAATTTATTTTTAATATAACAAAGTTTTTAAAAAATGAGTATTTCATTATTAAGTATGATCATAAATTGAGCCTTTCAATGTCCTATAAAAGTAAAAAAAAACAATATCAATACATTGTTAATTTTGTTGTTTTCTAGGAGTTGGTGGATCTTGAGCACTTTTATTCCAGTCAATCGAATCAAAATCAATGACAATTTGTCGGTTTTCCGGAGTGTATTGTCTACATAAGAAAGTGCATTTTAGTACATTGTTAATAATTCATTAATGTAAAATATTTTTACTTGTGTCATAATATCAACGTACGTATAGGTTACTCCGGCGGCATCGAACATTTTTCGGGTTGCAATACATTCATCCTTATCCCAATTTTTATTGGATAAAAACATGACCTAATAGAAGAGAATTAAATGCTCATCATATATTGTTAAATTGACTCAAAAGAGTTAATGGTGAATACCTCTTTCATTCCAGACTGAATTATAAGTTTGGCACATTCATTACATGGAAAGAGAGCAACATATATTCGACATCCTCGGAGTTCTCCCACAATTTTGTTCATAATTGCATTCATTTCAGCATGACACACTATTTAAAAAAAATTAATACATAATTAAAATAAAAAGAACTTTGTCAAAATAAAATTATTCTTATTACCATAAAAATACTTTGTCTCGACTTTATTGTCCGAATCTTTCCTCCAGGGAAATTCATCATCACTACAACCAGTGGGCATCCCATTATAGCCTATCCCGACAATTTTATTTTCTGCATTCACAATACAAGCACCAACCTATATAAAATAAAATAAAGCAAAAATCAGTACAAAATGGAATTAATAAAAAACAGATTATAATCTTTTAGTTATTTACCTGAGAACAAGGGTCTTTTGATCGCATTGCCGAGAGGAATGCCACGGCCATGAAATAATCCGACCAGTTTAGGTAGTCATCCCGTTTTTTGTTGATATCACGTTCCATTGTTATTGTATTTCCATTTTGACAGCTCATTTTCACGAGGATTTCTACAAAAATACACAAGCACAAATAAAATATCAGACGTGTAGTCAAGTACTTACAAGAACCTTTTTTATCTTAATCCTTCTAGACAGTTATACACAACTAGTAGTGACAAGCCTGTAAAATGTCAATGTCCGACGATGCAGACAGATAATAAAAAATTCAATGTGCAATGATTATAGCTATATGCTTCACATCAAAAAGTAAGAATATGAGGAATTAATCCCTTACCTTATTCAATCACAGCAACCAGTCCGTTATCTATACACGTAAATGAGAAGGATTGTCTTGAAGAAAAACCAATAAAATAAAAATAAAACTCTTTTTTGACGAACCACGAACAAAAAACAAAATTGACAATCGAACATGTGGAATTTCTTCCCTCCAATAAAACTGCGCCTGGCAAATGGCAAATGCAAAAAACTTGCAAAAAAAAATTCTGCACGTGGATTCATATTTATTTAATAGGTAACTTTTTTCATATTTTTAATCTTGACACTCCTAGAACTCTTAAAAAATGTATTCATCACTTAATAAAGAGCTCAATAACATGAGGCCCACGTCCACGATTTTGTCGCATTAAATTAAATCCCTTGACAAAAGGGTCATAGATCATTACACTTGAACTCTATTAAATACTTGGAAGAATTTTGACAATAGCATTATTAATTGTTAAAAAATATGTTATAAAAGATATAGATTTCGCAACAATATATTTGGATTATACATTTCTTCCCATTGCCATTTCCCCACCTCCACAATTATGCTCCAAATCAAGCCACCGATATGACATAAAGTAAAATTAGAAATTCCCAGCACAGTTAAGGACTTATAATTTTGTAATGACATTTAAATTTCATATGAGGTTTGTAACTAATCTATAGAAGAGTCTTAAATATGTATCAATATGAACTGTACAGGTAAATAATAATTATTTTAACCTGGCTTCCCTTTCACCGCTTTCTCTCTTTTCCCCACGTGAATAAGAGCCGCTGTTTGGGAGCTGTCGTTTGTTTCAATAATAAGAAAAAAATTTCTATCAGATGAAGATACAAAGTATGTACAGGCCTAAATGAATTGCGTGTAATAAAATGAATTTTCATTTTTTAATGAAAGTTTTTAGCACTGAAATTTGGACAGACAGATTAAATTCATTTTCATCAGATTTGTTGACATGTGTTCTGTCCTTACTACATAGTAGTTCCAAATGAACAAATTATTTTCGGTGTTCATGAAAATATTAATTTTTTAGTCTGTCGTAGGGAAACTTTGTGAATATTTGGAAGAGTCTTATGGGTACAAATTGTAGGGAAAGTATAAGTGCCATTCCAGTGGGGAGAGTCAACAATGAGTCACTCCTTCATCCTCATAATACCTAAATGGCCCACAGGTTTTTACCTCCAAAGAGTTTCAACTTGGAAATGTAACTATTTATTTGCGAATATAAAAGGGAATGTCAATTTTTTGAAATTATTCATGAAATATAAAGTGAGCAAAGAGATAAAAATCCTCCCAATTTATTCATTGGTCCTTCAATCATGACACCCAACAACTCATCATCCTTTATATCCTGTTAAAATGTTGTACAATATCTTATACATTAACATTTTTGACTAGGGATTCACACAAAACTTGAAACTCCTTTTTTATAAAATTTTAAATTTAGCAGTTAACATATGAAATTCATGTTAATGTTGACAAGCTCTGTTAAAAAGCTCAATAACAAGAGGCCAATAATTTAATAGCCCCGTGGTATTAAATCCCTTGACAAAGGGTCACAGATCATTGCAGTTGAACTTTATTAAATACTTGGAAGAATTTTGACAGCAAAATGATAATTCATAATTGTTAAAAAATGTTGAGAATGTAAGATAGAATGGGTGAGAACTTTCAGGATCTTTATTCACAGTGCACATACAGATATAGCGATTGAGAATTTAATTACCCACGTTTATCAATTTTTGAGAGAAAATGATATAAAAGTGTTATATGTCGTAGGGAATACTTTAAGTTATAAAAAGAATTTTTACAAAACTCCATGTCTTTCATACTTATCTTAATGATGACAGCTGGCATATGTTATTACAAAAAGAAATTAAATCCAAAAAAAACTAGCTGAGAATCCATAATTGACAAGTCATATTACTAAATATATCCATCAGCCTTTGTCCAACTCGTGTCATCATGACAGTAAATAGACAAGGGTTTATCATTCTCATGACATTAGAAGAAGAGTAAATAATAAAATTATTTTTTTGGTCCGAATTCAGTGTCCTTGATATTTTTTTATGTGTGTGTATAGCATTGACAGAGAATCATTTAATTATGGGCCATCATCCTATACATATCCCATTGTACATACTCTCGTATGTACTCTCAACATTATTCCAAATAAAAAAAACTAAAAGTATATTAATCCCATTTACTCTTTAACTCTTCATGTTTCTTGTACACTCAACTTTCAATGTTGAGAAAAAGTTAATGGGGGGGGGGGGGAGAATGATAATGGAGATGCTCTTTGACACCATGCATTAGTTCTTATAAAGGTAAAACAGTTTAAAAGTTATCAATAAAACTGGTAGTAAATTTCACTACATGTTAAATTTCTACATAAACCCTTCCGACCTGCCCTCATTTTTCTAGTTGACTGTTAAAAATTTTCATTTGGTTTTATTTTAAACTTTGCACTCTAGCACCATAAACTCTCCATGTAATTTAATAGTTCTCAACCACGTTGACAGAAAAAATAGGTACTGTAAAGTTATATGTCAGCTATACTTGCTTAAAATTATATCAACTAGTTTCTCATCTCTTGAATGTCATGTACGAGTAGTACAATTGTGTGTGCAAAAATATTTGCTCATCTATTTGACTCTAATTCTCTTCATCCTTCTTTCCTTTGTTCTTTATGTCACACACTTTTTTTTGCATCGAGTCTCTCTCTCTCTATCCAGGTTTAATAGTAAAGGCCGTTGAGATTTGACTGTTGAGTGTGTTATTCTAAATTCATACAAACATGTGGATTAATATGCACATGATAAGTATTACATATAAGATATTTATTTAATGTTTACTTGTCTTCCTCAACTACACATGACTTACATCTTTCTATCCACTGACTCTTTTGGCAAAAGTCCACGAGCTCACATTGCAAAAAAAGTACCGACACGGCGGGCATGAGCATTGACGAAAATCGATTCAATTTACTCTCCTGCCATTCATTCTTTAAAACTATAGGGTTGCAAATATTTTTTAAACTAAAATTAAATTCCAGTTTATTATTATGTACTGTGCTGTACTACTAAAAAAGGAATGATTTAATTGTACATTATTTACAACCAATAAATTTTATGTTGAGACAGAATCCTGTGAGTTAACATTTATTTATAATTTTGGATTCTCAACTATTATTTAGGAGAGGAGGAGGATTAATTTATAAATATAAATTTGGTTAATTCAACCCTTTGTTATTTAAATGTAATGCATTTAGTGACTCCAATAATGCACATGATGTTGTAACCTTATGATCTCAACTCTATAAATTTACCACATAGAAAAATTGTAATATCTTCCTATATACTCCCAACAGCCCTGTACATTTTTTTTACTCCCTTTTGACTCTAAGAATTTCATCCTAGCTATTTTTTGATGCCCTCGTAGAATTGTGTGTTAGTAGTAAACTTACTTTCGTAGCGTGACTACTAGTTTCTTTCCTGTTTCTTTCCTTCTACTTTTTTTTGTCTAAAACTCACCAGACTGTTACATTGATCCACCCAAGCCGCATTTCATTTTTAGTTTATTTTTAAAATATAAAATTCCAGTGTTTTTAAAAAATCAACAATTCTGAAATTTTCATTTGTTTTTTTAATTTTACACCAAAATGGACACTGATCCTGTTTTGGAAGATCTCATGTCTCAATTGGGTAAGAAATTTTATTTATTTTTTTTTATTCTGGAGTCAAGAATGTTGTCCATATTTTTTAAGACCTTGACGCTAAGAAATAATTAATTGATATTAAATATAATGCATAAAGATACTGCAGGTTTTTGTATAAATAGAAAGAGCGTTACAATTTCTTACTTAATAATATTTTTAGCTACACGTGCACAACTCAGCACACATAAAATTTGCACACGCAAAAAAACTGATATTCACTATGCGCATTACAACTGCCGCGTCTATTATTATTCGCGAACCAGAAACAGTACATCAAACCGACTAATTTATAAATTAAGTTACATTTTTCAATTTAAGGACAGGGTAAAGGATTTGAGTGTATAGTTTTGTGGGTAAAAATTGCATTTTCTCTGCAGAGTTAGCGTCTTT